>CM062819.1:661691513-661939881 GCA_031772625.1 Pinus tabuliformis | reverse complement strand
TGAACGAGTGTGGGTGCACTTTGGGATCCCACAGTCTCTCATCTCAGATCGGGACAGTCGGTTCTAAGCAACCTTTTTGGTCCAGTCTCTCTGGTCAATGCTGGACACCAAACACACGAAGTCCACAGCCTCCATCCTCAATACTGATGGCCAACCCGAGGTTGTCAATAGGATGATTGTGCACATTCGTGCGCATGTATAACTTCAAAGCATCCACCACATGGGACGAGAGCTCCCCTACTTTCAGCACAGCTACAACCGAGCTCTTCACAGCTCCACTGGCATCATAGCTCTTTTCAGGTGGGTTTGGGATTCCATCCACTATGCCCCATTGATGTGGGCCATGCCACTTGCAGCTATCACATGAATTCAGCTCATGTTCCAGTTCGAAACAGATAAGGCCACCAGCTTCATTTCGTGAATCCAACATATCGCCGCAGCAGTCCTGACATTCTTGAGAAATCAAATGCCAAGTACAAGCACGACATGATCAACATCGGTGCCACACAAGTTCAGGTGGGCGACAAAGTCTGGTTGCATTTGCAAAAGAACGCCTTACTGGAGCCTATCGGAAATTGAGACCACTCCGATTGCCTTACACCATTACTAAGGCTATGGGAGACAATGCATTTGAAGCTCAGCATTCCCCCATTCCTTGGCCTGCCCCAGTATTTAATGTGGACCGCCTTCGGCCATACTTTCCACCATTGCTAGACACATCCGACATTGCAGAACAGCTCAAACCCACAGAATTAAATCCAGATTGCATGGACACAAGCTGCAACTGATCGGATCATGGACACACAGATCAGGAACACTACTCGCCAACATAAAATCCAAAACTGTATCGAGTTGTCAAAGCGGGCCAACTCCTTCAGCAGGGCAGTGGCTCACCAGGGAACAAGTTCAGCAGAAGTTTCCTCATCTCATGGAGGATCTCAACGCAATGGTGGACCATTGCTTCCTAAGGGGGGAGGAATGATCCAGGTGGATATTGGTGGCCACCTGCCAAGTCCACCTGGACCCCCACCATTGTTTTTCTCAGCATTTTCAGTTTCCTTAATTGTAGCACAACTTACTATTTTTAGCAGTTTTTCGGGTCCTGAACTTCCGGAGCCGTTTTGAGGCCCTAAACGACGTTTTTTTTGGGAAATCTGGGGGCAACATGGTCCATGGACCGATGTTGCCCTTCCCAAAGTGGTAGTGCTCGGATAGATCTTTCTAACGAGCTATTGTACGCGTCAAACGGAGATCGTATGCCAAAGTTACGACCCCGGGAAGTTGATGTACCAATTTACCCAAACGGGGCCCACAGTTTGGCGTTTCATCTCCTAGGGTTAGGTTTTGGAATGTTAAGGGTTTTCCATTGTTTCTCAACAATAAATAGGCCTTCGAGCCTCATTGTAACACAGTTCAGAGGCATGTAGCCATCACATCTCTTCTCAGAGATAAGCTACCATCGCCCTAGCTAGTTTATTGCCATTTCTGTTTGTAAGCATATTTCAGTATTTTCCATTAATGAAATGAAGTATTATTTCCGCTGCATCTTTGTGTATATGGTTATCTCTGTAATTTGTTGCGTTCCTGTTTAAATCCGGATCAGTGGTATCAGAGCGGTCTGCTTTTTCTCTGTTTTTCTTTGCATGTCCCCAACAAGGTCGGGATATAAGGAGTTAGGGCTTGAACTGGTTGAACCTTTGCAAGACCAGCCTCGCAAATCCCGACGGCCTCCCATGGCGGACGAGGGGGCAGGAGATCCCATCAAAATCTTGCTCGAAGAAGCGCTCGAGCGACAACGGAACGCGATGATGGACAGCTTTGCGCAGATCCTTCAGCGGCTACCCAGAAGCGGCGCATCGGCTTCCAGCAGCTCCTCTGGAAACGCCACACCCTTTAAGGTACAAGTTAATTTTGAAATCCCCATATTCGAGGGTCAGATAGACGCCGATGCCGTAGATAAATGGTTAAATCTGCTAGAGGGTTATTTTTCTGTTCATGAATTTTCGAGTCGGGAAAAGATTGTTTTTGCTCTTCTCAAAGCAGCCCCCCACGTCAAGGACTGGTGGGAAACCTACTGCGAGCAGAAGGATGAAAGTACTGGCTCACTATTTTCAGCCGCACCCACCTGGGATTCGTTCCGGGATGCCATCAAGGAGCAGTACTACCCTGTCGGAAGCTATGAGGATGAATACATAAAGTGGACCACGCTGCGGCAGGGAAGGGACCAAGACGTGCCGGAGTTCACCAATCTTTTCCATACCCTTCGCACAAAGTTGGGTATCAAGGATTCGGAGCAACATTTGATACTCAAATACCGTGGCTGCCTGCACAAGTACATCCAGGAAGAAATACAGTTCCTAAACATCCCCTCGCTCGGCGCAGCATACCGGTATGCCGTCAAGGTCGAGCAGAAGTTTAAACAAAAGAAGCGAGACTTTGGATCTGCGAATCCAAAGCAGGGGAAAGGTGCCCCTAAACCACAGAACAAAGGACAAAGCCAAGGCGGGACAGCCCAAGACAACCAGCCGAAGCTGCAAGCAAAGAGCAACGCCGCGAAGCCGAGAAAGGACACTGGAAAATGGTGCGAGTTCCATAAGAGCTCCACTCACAACACAAGTGAGTGTCGGGCCAAGCAGTCACTGGTGGCTGAGCTAAAGGTTTCAGAATCAGATGCATGTTCCGACTCTGAGTCAGAACCCGATAAGGGGTATGAAAAAGGGAAGCAGATCATTGATGCGGATCCCAGCGCCACTGTTGCTACCGCAAAGATCCAGAAAAATGAACCCGAAGATCCAGAGGAGGAGGAGCGTCTCTTCCACTCCCAGATGTGGGTAAAGGGCTCCCCGATACAGTTCATTGTTGATAGCGGGAGTCAAAAGAACCTCATTTCGGCAGAGGTGCGTGAAGCGGTGGGCTTACCGACCACAGCACATCCACAACCATACACCATTGGGTGGCTTCACCAAGGACGAGATCTTCGCGTGAGCCAGCAGTGTCGCCTTCCATACAACATCAAGCCCTTCACGGATGAGGTATTGTGTGACATTGCTCCCCTTGAAGTTTGTGATGTATTACTAGGACAACCATACTTGTGGAAGCGACATGCTGTGTATGAATCAAGGCCCCGTGCTGTTATTATTACATTGGGAAATAAGTTGTTCAGGATACCAGAGGTAGCACCACCTGCCGCCATCTCTTTGATTACTGCAAAACAATGCAGTAAGATCATTTCCAAAACCAGGAAATTTGTTTTCCTGATGATACGCCCTCAAGGAAAGAAGAAGACAGTGGCCGCGGCCTCCAAACGGGGTCCTCTGCACGACAGCTACAGATGGACAAGATTGTGGAGGAGTACGAAGACATCTTCACCTCCCCGGCAGGGGTTCCTCTGCACTGTCAAGTCAAGCACTCCATCGATCTGACCCCAGGTGCGCCGCTACCCAATGGACCAATTTATCGGCGCTCCGTTCTGGAGAACAATGAAATCAAGAGGCAGATTCAGGAGCTCCTGCAGAAAGGTCACATCCGTCCGAGTTCTTCGCCCTGTGGGAGCCCGATAGTGTTGGTACAGAAGAAGGATGGGACGTGGAGACTCTGTATTGACTATCGGGCGCTGAACAAGATCACTGTCCGTAATAGGTACCCGATCCCGCGGATTGATGACCTCCTAGACCAACTAAAGGGGGCGAAATATTTCAGCAAGATCGATCTGAAGTCAGGATATCACCAGGTACCAATCGAACCCTCAGATGTGTGGAAGACTGCCTTCAAATCCAAGGAGGGCCTCTTCGAATGGTTGGTCATGCCTTTCGGATTGACGAATGCTCCTGCAACCTTTATGAGGCTAATGGATGACATCTTGCGGCCATTCACCAACTCCTTTGTAGTAGTATACTTGGATGACATTCTGATCTTCAGCCAGAGTTGGGAAGAGCACCTCCACCACATCCGACAGGTTCTCCAAACACTGCGGCAACACAAGCTATGTGCCAATTTGGAGAAATGCACTTTTGGCATGACCGAGGTTCAGTATCTGGGATACATCATTGATGAACAGGGGGTGCATGTCGATCCAGCCAAGGTCCAAGTCATTCGGGATTGGCCCTCTCCAACCACTCTAACAGAGCTCCGCAGCTTTCTAGGTCTTGCCAACTTCTACCGCAGGTTTGTGTTGGGATTTTCTCATATTTCTTGGCCCTTGAGTCAAGTCACCAAGGGCGGGGCGAAAGCAAAATTCTTTTGGTCTGAATCTCAACAGAAGGCATTCAGGGAGTTGAAGGATCGCCTCTGCACGGCACCAGTGCTCGCGTTACCAGATTTACAACAACCATTTGAGGTCGAGACAGATGCCTCTGACTATGCTATTGGGGCAGTCCTTACTCAACATGGACATCCAGTGGCATATCACAGTGAAACACTTTCAGACACAGTCCGGAAGTACCCCACTTATGATAAAGAGATGTATTCCATTGTACAGGCCTGCCGACAATGGAAGCATTACATTTTGGGGAAGGAAACGGTCATCCACACAGACCACCGACCTCTGCAGTTCATACAGACCCAAGGGAAATTGCAGAATGATCGCCATCAGAAGTGGTCTACATACCTGCAACAGTTTCACTTGAATATCAAGTATAAAAAGGGCAGCACCAATAATGTTGCAGATTGCCTCAGTCGACCACCGATCATGGCGCTAACCACCGTGCTCAACTCTTGCGGGCACGAGACTTCTGATTGGCCACTTCTCTACAAAAGCGACCCAGAATTCGGCCACACATACCAGACACTCTTGGAGGGTCGGCAGGTTGCAGATTTTCACCTCCAGGATGCCCTATTATGCCACCTCGGTCACCTTTGTGTTCCTTCAAGCGAGCGTGCCAAGATGATTTGGGAAGCACACTACAGTCGGGCTGCTGGGCATTTCGGGGTCGAGAAAACAGTGGCAGTACTGCAAAACTATTTCTATTGGCCGAATCTTCGACAGGATGTTGGGAAGTACATCCGATCATGTACTGCCTGTGCCATTGCCAAACCGACCATTAAGAAGCACGGCCTCTATACCCCGTTGCCTACCCCTAGTCGACCTTGGGAATCCATCTCCATGGATTACATGTCAGGCCTTCCTTCCACTAAGCATGGAAATGACTGTGTTTTTGTGGTCGTCGACAGGTTCTCAAAGATGGCCATTATGATGGCCTGCAAGAAGAATATCACAGCAGAAGCCACTGCTAAACTCTTCTTTGAACGAGTGTGGGTGCACTTTGGGATCCCACAGTCTATCATCTCAGATCGGGACAGTCGGTTTCTCAGCACCTTTTGGTCCAGTCTCTGGTCAATGCTGGACACCAAACTCACGAAGTCCACAGCCTTCCATCCTCAAACTGATGGCCAGACAGAGGTTGTCAATAGGATGATTGTGCACATTCTGCGCATGTATAACTCAAAGCATCCACGCACATGGGACGAGAGCCTCCCCTACGTTCAGCACAGCTACAACCGAGCTCTTCACAGCTCCACTGGCCATAGCCCTTTTCAGGTGGGTTTGGGATTCCAGCCACTATGCCCCATTGATGTGGCCATGCCACTTGCAGCTACTCACATGAATTCAGCTCATGTCCAGTCCGAAACAGATAAGGCCACCAGCTTCATTGAGCGCATCCAACATATTCGCCAGCAGGTCCATGACATTCTTGAGAAATCAAATGCCAAGTACAAGCAGCGACATGATCAACATCGGGTGCCACACAAGTTTCAGGTGGGCGACAAAGTCTGGTTGCATTTGCAAAAGGAACGCCTTACTGGAGCCTATCGGAAATTGAGACCACTCCGATATGGTCCTTACACCATTACTAAGGCTATGGGAGACAATGCATTTGAGCTCAGCATTCCCCCATTCCTTGGCCTGCACCCAGTATTCAATGTGGACCGCCTTCGCCATACTTTCCACCATTGCTAGACACATCCGACATTGCAGAACAGCTCAAACCCACAGAATTAAATCCAGATTGCATGGAACAAGCTGCAACTGATCGGATCATGGACACACAGATCAAGAACACTCGCCAACAGAATATCCAACTGTATCGAGTTGTCAAAGCGGGCCAACTCCTTCAGCAGGGCAAGTGGCTCACCAGGGAACAAGTTCAGCAGAAGTTTCCTCATCTCATGGAGGAGCTCAACGCAATGGGGACCATTGCTTCCTAAGGGGGGAGGAATGATCCAGGTGGATATTGGTGGCCACCTGCCAAGTCCACCTGGACCCCCACCATTGTTTTCTCAGCATTTTCAGTTTCCTTAATTGTAGCACAACTTACTATTTTTAGCAGTTTTTCGGGTCCTGAACTTCCGGAGCCGTTTTGAGGCCCTAAACGACGTTTTTTTGGAAATCTGGGGGCAACATCGGTCCATGGACCCATGTTGCCCTTCCCAAAGTGGTAGTGCTCGGATAGATCTTTCTAACGAGCTATTGTACGCGTCAAACGGAGATCGTATGAAAAAAGTTACGACCCCGGGAAGTTGATGTACCAATTTACCCAAACGGGGCCCACAGTTTGGCGTTTCATCTCCTAGGGTTAGGTTTTGGAATGTTAAGGGTTGTCCATTGTTTCTCAACAATAAATAGGCCTTCGAGCCTCATTGTAACACAGTTCAGAGGCATGTAGCCATCACATCTCTTCTCAGAGATAAGCTACCATCGCCCTAGCTAGTTTATTGCCATTCTGTTTGTAAGCATATTTCAGTATTTTCCATTAATGAAATGAAGTATTATTTCCGCTGCATCTTTGTGTATATGGTTATCTCTGTAATTTGTTGCGTTCCTGTTTAAATCCGGATCACATGCCATGGCAACACATAGCTCCCTGGATTGCCAAAAAACATCATTTAGGCCCTCAAAATAACCCCAAGAGTTTGGAACTCAAAAATCATAGAAAAATTATCAAGAAGATAGAGAACCATTGAAACAGTGGAAGGCATGGATGGCTACCAATATCCACCTATATCATAAATATTATCAAAAGTTAGACATGTTACAACAAAATCTAATACCCCTATGTGTGAAAGTCCTGAACAAAATGTGTTAATTTGTGTAACTATAAAAGGATACCAATTACCACCACATTAGGACGTCCTCACACTTTAAGTTGGTTTATCTCTACCTCTAAATGGATATCCCTATATTAGATTACTAATTTCAAGTACTTTGATGTGAACCTATGAAGTTTATTAAACCAATGAACTTGTTTTGGATCTTGTTTAAAATGTTTCTCAAATTAATTTATAAGAGGTGATTCCAAACTAAGTTATAAGTATAGAAATGTATTAAGAAATAACTAATTGCTCCCTTAACAACAACTATTACAAGTGGGGGAGTCTTCGATTCAAACTTTTAAGCTAAACCACCTCAAATAAAATAATAATATCTTGGTGACCATATTTAATTAGTAAAACATATAAAAACAAAACATCGAATTGACAATCAAAGCAATAATTTTATCCTCTCATAAAAATGTCAAGTTACTAATGTTTGCACCTAGGAGGGTCATCCATAAAATAAGAACAAATAACGCTGGAAAGAACCAACCAAGGGAGAAGGCATGTCACTCTCAAAATAGTAATAAGTCAAATTCCATGGGATAAAATATTAATATTCATGTGATCAAAATTCCATACAAACCTCAAAATGGGTGGAAAAACTCTTCGTAATAATAAGTATGCTCGAGTACCAAATCAAATATCATATTCAAGGTTAAAACAAAATGAAAACAAAGCCAATTCAATGCTAACAGTTGTCCTTTAATGGAGTGCATCACCATAATAGCATGTCTAACACGTGAAATTAAAAATATAACTAAATTGATTTAATAAAGAAAGTGAGCTTGAAGAGAGAACACGAGCATGCATTTAAACACACCATTAGAAAATACACTACGAGGCTAGAAGATACCACAAGGAAAATATTTGAAGACAACAAAATAATGAGAATATCTTGAGCACAAGAAAAGAAAATAAGAGTTTTTCTATGAATAATTAATCATTGAGTAGCACCTGCAACAAGGTAAGTATACATAATATATCATTGAAGTAACATCCACTAAATGTTACAATGCAACCAATAAATTCAATAAGGTGGAGTGATCAAATCAGCATGAAAATGATATTACCAAGTGATATGTCACCTTCCCCATTTTTTTACGAAGGGTTATGGAAACAATAAGGATAGTAAAAATAACATATGCAATAACAAAGTGCTCTCTAAATGTACCACCGGTAGATATATAACCCATGGGTGTCATCCTACAAAGTGTTGTGAATGCCTTGGACACCCCATAAAATATATGGGTTAACAAACCCCAAATTACTTATTAAAAAAATGAAAAACAAAATGCACACATCTATTGCCAATTGATTCAACCCAAGTAGTGGTGGGATGGAGCATAATCCTCCCCCCCAAGTTCTACTCTCATAACATGTCGAGCTCATTACTGGTATATTGTTGTAATGTATTCAAGTCTTATTGTTGGCATGGTCTTCTACCCTAAAGAATCTGAAGTTTATGTTGGCGACCATCTTCATGTTGGAAAATCAAGGTAAAGGTTGATTTTCCTTACTTGATAATTACTTGTGAACTTTGTTGGCTTCTTATTAAATTCTTTGTGTTCTTTTTCTTCATCAAGAAATTACCAAAATATAAACATGAAGATCACAAGAGACAATAAACACAAGATATAGGCTCCACACCAGGGAAAAACCCCACAATTGGGGAAAACACGAACAATCCTCTTCTTATAGAATCAAATCAAAGTGAGACATCAATACCAAAGACCAAGAGAAATATCTCCACAAGTGCCCCAAGTCAAACCTCCATCCTCTATCATGATTCGTCTTCAATAATATGGCTAATCTGTCACAAGATACATTGTCCCACAGTGATCCTTTTGTCCTTGTAGCTTGTATCTTACAAAATTTGCAGTCCTCCTTTCGCTGGCAGATCATAGTGTTAAGTTATGGTATGTTCTATGCTTATAACAGTTTACTTCTTTTTCTTATTATATTCCACCAATTAACAATCACATGTACATAAAGTAAAGTGCAGATATAACATCAGAAAACAAGCCAAGACAAGAGACACAAGATGTGGCGGCTAGCCAGGGACAAACCCCACACCTCTCCTTATTAGTCGAGTGTGCTAACGCACCCTAAAGGTCCTCTCCTTAACAGTCGAGCCTGCTTACGCATCCTTATGGTCGAGCACCTAAAGATCATCTCCTCTCCTTATCAGTCGAGCCCCCTAAAGGGTCCTTAACAGTCGAGCCTGCTTATGCATCCTTATCATTCGAGCCCCCTAAAGGGTCCTCTCCTTAACAGTCGAGCCAGCTTACGCATCCTTAACAGTCGAGCCTGCTTACGCATCCTCTCCCTCTCCTCTCCTCTCCCTCTCCTCTCCTTATCAGTCGAGCCCCCTAAAGGGTCCTCTCCTTAACAGTCGAGCCTGCTTACGCATCCTTAACAGTCGATCCTGCTTACGCATCCTCTCCCTCTCCCTCTCCTCTCCTCTCCCTCTCCTCTCCTTATCAGTCGAGCCCCCTAAAGGGTCCTCTCCTTAACAGTCGAGCCTGCTTACGCATCCTTAATAGTCGAGCACCTAAAGGTCCTCTCCTCTCCTTATCAGTCAAGCCCCCTAAAGGGTCCTCTCCTTAACAGTCGAGCCTGCTTACGCATCCTTAACAGTCGAGCCCAATGTGTGGGGAAACCCTTTGATCAAATCTTCTTTTATCTTCAATAATTCAGCAGAGAGAAATAGTACAATAAATCTGATTCATATTAGCAGTAGCAAACCCTAGATCAGCAGCATCAGCATTAACGGCTTCATTATCAAACTAGGGCAGACCATATCTCACAAACCGACAATCAGATTGACTTCATTCCACCACCAAAAGTTTCGGCTTCCAGAGGAGGTTCAGATGAACCTACAGTGCAGTTCAGATGAGGAGATCTTCTAGGCCACACAAGTCAATGTTTACTTCTGCAGTTGCAGCTTCAGTTTCCACAGTTTCCGGCTTCAAACTAGGGCAGTTGATATCTTGTAAACCGTTCGTCGGATTGACTTCATTCCACCACCAAAAGTTGCGGCCTTCAAAGGATGTTCAGGTGAACCTACAGCGCAGTTCCAAAGAGGAGATCTTCTAGGCCATGCAAGTCAATATTTACTTCTGCAGTTGCAGCTTCAGTTTCAGCAGTTTCTGGCTTCAAACTAGGGCAGTCAATATCTTGCAAACCATTCGTCGGATTGACTTCATTCCACCACCAAAAGTTGTGGCTTTCAAAGGAGGTTCAGATGAACCTACAGTGTAGTTCCAAAGAGGAGATCTTCTAGGCCACGCAAGTCAATCTTTACTTCTGCAGTTGCAGCTTCAAATTCAACAGCTTCCGGCTTCACATGTGTGAGAGAGAGAGACCCATTTCAGCGCAGTAGAGAAGAGACTCATATCTGCGTAGTAGAGAGAGAGAGAGATGTGATGAGATGAGTGAGTCTAAATGAGGAAAATTCCTCTTATATTTATACACAACGTGGGTGGGTGAATAGATGCGACTGTTGGGCTTATGAGCCTACATGAGTTGTAGGTCGGCTTGATAATAATTCCATAATCAAAATAAATTCATATCTCCATGAATACTTATCGGAATTGGATGATCTTTATATCAATCCTACACCTCTCGACGAGAGGAATCTAATAAAAATATTATTAGCCATGAATAAGATGACCCACATGAAGTTTTGCCCTGGTTGCCAATTTTAACACTCCCTCTCAACCATGGAGAACTTCATCTGCAATCTGTCTATCGGTCGTTACTATTCATCCATCAAATGCACTGCCTTGTACAGCCTGACCCTTGCCCTGCTCTCCTCTATTTTGTCTGTTCTGCTTTGTCTTGTTCTGCCCTTCACTGATCTGTATTGTTTTGTTCTGTTATGCTCTGCTCTTGCATTGTTCTGTTATACTCTGCTTTTGTCCGAATTATGAAGAAGAAGAAATGATCGAGGATGTATCATACTGACTCAAAGTCAGTCTAAGAGTATGTACCACCGATCCCAGACCAGTCTCAACCGACCCAAATTCAGCGTCATAGTGAGTACAACTCCAATGGTCCCAGACCAATATCATCCTCCACTGATTCAAATTCAGTCTCAGAGTATGTACCACTGATCCCAGACCAGTCTTAACCGACCCGAAGTCAGCGTCATAGTATGGTACAACTCCTACCACTGGTCCCAGACCAGTATCATTGATCCCAGATCAATGGAGGTCATCCTAGCGTAGGGAGTATGGTAGTTACAACGATGCGTCCATCGGTACTACTATGGTCCCTAACTTCATTTCCCTGCTCATTGATCAGATGAGAGGTACTTCCCATGAGTCCCAGACTGCATGGGTAGGATGCCTCGACAGGAGAACTAATCAATCCTGTCCTCACAGGAGAACACATCAATCCTGCTACAATTTCCATGGAGAACACATCAATCCAGGCCTCACAGGAGAACACATCAATCCTGCTACAATTGCCATGGAGAACACATCAATCCAGGCTGCCATGGAGAACACATCAATCCAGGCCTCATAGGAGAACTAATCATCCTGCTACACAAGAGAGCGAATCATCGTATTCTACAAGAGAGCAAATCATCTTGTCCCACAAGAAAGCGAATCATCTTGTTCCAGTGTGCACCACCAGGGGAGGGTGAGTCACCCTGTGGTCATATGTTGCTCCAGTAGGAACCGCAAGCCCTCAGAGCTCCCAGAGCTCAATGTATGCAACATGAAGGACCCTTGTACAAAGGTATCTTGCCGACTCCAAGTCGTTTGGGAAAATCACAGATTAGATCTTTCCTCAGGGCTTTGACAAGGTGTATCAACCTGTACATCATCTTAATGTGATGGAGCTTCCTTGCTCATCAACTTACCATATCCCAGATGATGTCTATCTGCTAGAGCAATTGACGAATACGGGATTCCTCAATAATCGAATCCCACTTCTGGTTGTTACAGAGAATCACAGTGGTATCCAATGTAAATCCAAACATCTCACTGAAGAGCTTTCGCAACCAGACTGCCTCACAAGAGGTTATGCTAGCAACAATATATCCTGCTTCGGCGGTGCTCAAAGCCACCGACTTCTGCTTCCTGCTCATCCAGGATATCGAAGCAGATCCCAAGGTGAGACAGTACCCGAAAGTGCTCTTACGGTCCACCACACTGCCTGCCCAATCAACATCAGTATATCCAAGTAGTCTCACAACTCCGGCAGTGTATCTTAATCCATGAGAGATTGTGTCCTGAAGACATCTCAGAAGATTCCTGGCATCAATCCAGTGAGGCTCAACCAAATATGAGCTCACAATGCTAACTGCAAAACATATGTTCGGACGGAGGTTCACCAAGAACATCAATGCGAATGAGTTTTTAAAACTCAGAGGCATTTCCCAAGTCTGGTCCGACATTACCATATAACTTCTAAAAGTTAAGATCCTCGAGGTAGTCATAGGCTTGCAGTCCATCATACCGAATATTTCCAATATAATTACAACATATTTTCCTTGAGATAGGAAAATTTCCCTTGGCTTCTGCCACACTTCAAGTCCTTGGTCCTTCATTTCAAATTCAGAAGCCATCTCCCTCTTACATTTTTGAATGAGAGGGTCTGCACCTATTAGAAAGAGGTCATCCACATACAATACCAGTATGAGAGGCTTGTCATCTTCAACCTTAAAGAAAAGGTTAGGATCGGCTTCACTCCTAGTGAATCCCAGCTTCATCAAGTAGCTATCGATCCTCTCATACCATGCTCGGGGTGCTTGCTTCAGCCCATAGAGAGCTTTCTTCAACCTGCATACATGAGATTTTTGATCATAAATCTCAAATCCTTCGGGTTGCTCCACGTAGACCTCTTCTTTGATCGAGCCATGCAAGAACACAGTCTTGACATCCATCTGATGTAGGTTCCATCCTTGTGAAGCGGCAAGGGCTATGATCTAGCGTATGGTCGTATATCTGGAAACAGGTGCAAATATCTCATCATAGTCTATACCTTCCTTTTGGGAGAAGCCACGAGCAACAAAACGAGCCTTATACTTTTCCGTGCTTCTATCTGTTGTATGCTTTATCTTGTAAAGCCATTTGGAAGTAACAACAGTCTTGTCCTGGGGTCTCGGAACTACTTCCCAAACATCATTCTTTATGATAGACTCATATTCTTCGGTCATAGCATCCTTCCATACTTGATGCTTGACGGCATCTGAGAATGACAAAGGCTCATTTTGTATGATCGTGCTCATGATGGTCAGGTATCCTTGATACCTATTAGGTTTCTTACTTTCACGAAAGGTTCCTCGGGGTGTAGCATGTCTTTCAGCATCATCAAGTAACCCCTTAAGCCATGAAGGTCTCTTCCTAGAAGAGGAAGGCTCATATGGAGGAGGATCAATCGGATCCATGGGTTCTTCTACATCAGGCATTGATTCATCATCCTTTTCTTTCGGTTCCCTGGTGTCGGCTTCTTGAGTGCTCCTCAAAGTCGGAAGATTGATCACCTTGCTGAGAGCCATATCTTCGTCAAAGGTGACATCATGACTAATTATGACTTCCCTTTGACCGGCTACATAGATTCTATAGCCTTTAGTATTTTCACCATAGCCCACGAAAATTCCTTTCTTTCCAGATGCTCCCAATTTATTTCTTTTCTCTTTCGACACATGAAAGTATAGAGGGCTTCCAAAAATTTTAAAATGAGAAACATCAAGTTTCTTACCAGTGAATTTTTCTTCAAGAGTCTTGGAACCCCTCGCTTGATGAGGGCATTGATTTTGTACATATACGGCAGTGTTTGCAACTTCAGCCCATAGAAACTTAGGAAGACTTTGATCATGTAGCATGGCCCGGACAGCTTCCATAATTGTGCGGTTCTTCCTTTCTGCCACACCATTTTGTTCAGGAGTATATGGTGTAGTAGTCTCCCTCTTAATGCCAACCTCAGGTATGCCTGAGTAAACCAATTGTAATATATCGGAGGTCTTGCTTTGGCTTGAGGCGAATGGTCCCCTTTTGAGCTTTCCTTTGGCACATCTCGGACATACACCTTCTTTCTCTACTTGGAATTCGGGCATCCCTGTTACCATCTGTCTTACATCAGGTAGAGATTTGTAATGAAGGTGGGCAAATACTCTGATGCCAAAGTTCGGACTAAAGAGTTGTGTCACAAGACATGACACCTAGTGGACTTCCATCGACCTGATATAATGAATCAACACTAAACCCAAGAGTAAAGGCATCTTTAACATTATTTTTCCATATACATACCTTGCCATTGCTGAAGGTTACCTTGTGTTATAGACATTTTTGTGCCTTACAGCTCTAAGCATGAAATGTCCATAAACCAAGGGATCCTAAGTCCCTAAAAATGTGTTCCGACCCCTAAAGGAACAAGGTCAACAAATTACAGCTTCTCCCAGAAGTTCTCCACCAGAAACTGCTCAGAATCAGTCAAATCAGGATCATTTCAGCTGCTCCACTGGCTAGCTGCGTTGCATAGCACCCAAATACACTAGCTAGGTGCGTTGCAACGCACCTGAATGCACTACCAGGGTGCGTTGAGCAGGAAATGACAAGTGGCAGTGCCATTCCGCGAGGTGGAAAGACAATGGAAGCTTCCAGAATCTTCTCCAATGACACTTGCCTCACTGAGTTCGACCAAGGATGAGTAAGAGGCTCTCAGTCTCCAAGTGGAAGCAAGAACTGACAGAGAGAAGCCACTAGTCAAATCATAAGCTGACTCATCCTCCTTGCATACATCTATATATGGATCCCTCATCCCAGAGATCCAGGGGCTGGAATTTTGTACATTGCAGAGAATTGTTGTTGGTTTTGAGATAGATATCAGAGCATTGGGTGATTTATGCTTTGTTGGAGGTGAAGAGGGGCTTCTTTGCTGGGAGGTTGATGTTGGATCAGGAATCATCGGTTGTAACTCCTCCTGGATCTTCTTGTTATATCAATAAAACTATTTGAGTTTCTCCTACATGCTTGTGTATCATTGATGTTTGTTACATTTGTATGTTTAGCTTAAATCTGATCCTAAGCTATTTATGAATATAAATCCATGTCTTTGTGTAGTTTTCTTCTTCTGTGATCTTACAGGAACTTGGTGAAGCTGGGCAAGTAAGGGAGCAGGTAGCTGGAAGCTGTCAAAGAGGAGAGGGATTGGATCAAAGGACTAGCACAAGACACGGGTTGGTTCATCCTATTCCTCTTCGTTTATAGTTCATAAAGAAGAATATGAAAGTAGTTTTCTCTGTTTGTTTCTAAGGTCACTGTCACACCTTATTGGGATAGGGTTGTTCTGAATAGACACTTTTCCCATTAACAAAATGGTGACTCCGCTGGGGACGATTGTCTAATTAGTTTGTCTGTGTTTCTCTTGTTGTTTGTTTCATAAACTTAGAAGTAGCAATCGAACTGCATTTTCCATTAAAAAATGCAAAGTAGACATCTTCTACTTCAATCCATTCACTGGATCTGTTTATGATTTAAACAGCTGATTCACAAATGATCTGATTGCCCTTTGTGATAGCTCTTAGACCTCCTTTAAATCTACCCTCTGATTGTGCATTACTGATTTCTTTTACTCGGCCAAAAACCATAGATTAAACTGCAAACCGTGACCCAGAACCCGGATAGAATTCTCGTTTCTGCCCCAGCGCAGGCTCTGTGAAGAGGTTCTGCATTTCAACGCACTTCCCGAGAGGGCTACCTGCGCTGCAATGCAGATTCTCTGTGTAACAGGTGCGCTGATCAGCCTAGCCTTGTGCAGCTGAGGTTCTTTGCTTCATTTTTTCAGTTTTGTCTCTGATTTTTGCAGCCTGTGATCAGTGTATGTGTCTGTTTAAAAAACCCCTTTTCTTTGTCGTAATTCCACCTCCTTTGTACAAAAAGACTGTAGATGTTTTTGTGTGTTTGTGGCGTCATTTACAGTTTTCCATTGCAAAAGTAGAATAGTCATACTGTCGTCCTTTGATTTAGATCTGTCACAAGTGTCGAATTTGATCATAGGAGAAAGTTTATTTGCTGTTGACAGTCGATTATGCTTTTACTTTTGCCTTTGGTTTGAATTTGTAACTTTCTAGTGTTGTAATCATCTCTACCTTTTGATTTCAAAAAGAAGCTTGTCTGTGTTTGTCACTTGAAAGCAAATTCATATTTGTACATCAACTTTCTTTTTAGGCATCAATATTAAGAAAGTGAAAAACAAATACATGCACATGTGCATTTGCAAATTGACAGTCTGTTTGGCTTGATTTAGGAAAGTGCATTTACAGTGTGCTCTTTGCTCTTTGTGAAAAGATTGTGTCTTTCTTTTCCCCTTGTAGCTAGGATTTTCATTGCTGAAAAGAGATAAAAGTTTGCTTATCATCTTTAGATTGAATTTTAGGAATTACATCTACATCTCGTGGTGATCCCAAAAGGCAAACTTCATAAGAAAGATCAACTTAAAATAAATTCAATGAACTTAACAACGCTTTGGAACTTAACGCACAACATTTAGAGGTCTAGGCTAGAGACGTATTCCGGCGTCATAAAGCCTGGTAACTGTTGTCCTCACTGATGGTTGGGTGATTCCTCCACTTTGAGACGATAAGTTCCAGTACGGACTTGTGCTCCCACGTACCGTCAAGTATATATTGGGAGACCCCTATAGGCTTAAAACATTTTATCCATAGGAAGTCGTGTCGGCCACCCTACTGATCGCAATGCACCGAACACAGCATTCGGGAAGATTGATTGTCGTACCGTAAAAAGTATTCTGCAGTTTTACGATTGGTTTGGTACTCCCTCTACCTAGATCTCCAGAGCAGTCCCTTTCGTTCCTTTTCAGACTCCTTAACAAAAAAGGTCCATCTGAGCACTTGTCACTTCAGGCTCATTAAAAATCGAAGGAGACTAGAGTCATCTTTTGTTTTTCTCGACTCTTGAAAACTGAAAAAACAAGTTGTGTCAAAGCGTCTAAAAATTTATTTTAAACGGAATATTCATTACCCCTTTTCCTACGTTGATCTTAGGTTGAGAAAATGGAGTCTACCAACCAAGGAATTCCCCTTGGTGGAAATCCTAGTCCCTTCTCCTCTTGGGGAGATGTTGGTGCACCCCACATAGCCACCTTGTCGCTTCCAGGACTGACAATTGGCTTGCCGGTATGGCTCTTCTCAACCAATGTCGTTCAGAACACCACTATTCCTGAACAATCGAATCAGCAATTAGACGAGTCCAGAGTTGCCCACCAGCCTTCTACTTCCTCTAATTCTTCCTTTCCTCCTCCCTCTTCGCTTGATGGGACTGGTAAAGCTAAAAGCCATGTTCCTAAGGAGAAGAAGGAAAAGAAGAATAAAGAGAAGAAGAAGAAGGAGCCAAAGGCGAATGGGGTAAAACGAGTGTCGTCTAACGAAAATCCACACACTGCACCGACCAGGCCTAAATCGCCATGTGTCATTTGCAAAGGAGACCACTTTCACAAAGATTGTCCTTGCATCCCCCGGATACTAAGGGACTGGTCTCCTCGTTTGCACAATCTGGTGTCATCGACCTCTGGTGATCATGTTGAAAGCACACCGTCAACTAGTGAAAGTGAAGCCCCGGGACAAAAAGGGAAAGCTAGATTTCCCTGTAAACTGTGCGAAGGCAATCATGCCGTCCACCGTTGTCCCTTCTTAGACGAAGCTAAAAGAGTTTTGGATGATCGTCCGGTTTCACCGTTACGACTTCCTCCTGGATATAAAAAACTCTTGCCGAGTCCGTCACTAGTTGAGAATCTAGCTGGCCCGCTCAAGTGGTCGGCTAAAGCGCCTATCATTGAAGATAAACCAACTGAATCCATACCAGACAAAATTCAAAAGGTCGAGGCGGCAGTTGACCCAGTCTTGCCTTTAGAGGTTTTATCTTCGGATGATACAGTCACTGAAGAGAACAAGGATGACACCGTCCAAATTCTCTTCATCAACACAGACTCCGACGAACATGGGGGCAATCTACCCATTCCCTTACTGCAGGAGGGAAGTTCGTCAGAGCCATACCCAGCTGTCTACTCGGTCCCACCTCCAAGCAACCTAGTTGTCTCCTTCGACTGGAATCAACTAGGCAGACCCCGTTTACTAGCAAGTGTACCATTCCGAATTATCGTTCAAATATATAGAATGGTCATGGCTGGTACCATCATAGATGAGGGGGCTTCTGTGAGTATCCTTTCCTCTACTGCTTGGAAAGCGCTTGGTTCGCCATTGCTTTTGCCTGAGATGAGAAATCTGACAGGCTTTGATAAAGGAACCAGTCGACCTTTAGGGATCCTTCCCGATGTGCCCATAACATTGAGAGGGAAGACAGTTCGCATGAACGTAATGGTAGTTCAACGACCCTTGGATTATAACCTACTCCTTGGACGAGACTATATTTATTGCATGGGAGCCATCGTCTCCTCACTCTTTAGAGTAATGTGTTTTCTGCACGAAGGAAGAGTGGTCAAGCTCGTGGACCAGCTTTCATTTCCCGGATCACGCATAGCAAATAGTCATATACCATCCCTAAATGGTCTCTTCACGCAAGAAATGTCTCAATCCCCAGTCCGTCCTCCCGATAAGAGTGAGTAATTCGGAGGGATATGACTGAAACCCAGGGGGCATGCGTCCTGGTCTGCTTCGGCAGGAAAACTTCGGGTATAGGGTAGGTTTCTGCGGGAGAATATGACTAGTCTGTACCCCGTCCGTCAGTGGAAGAGGGGTTATTCTAGAATAAGATTCTCTTGTCAAAGTTATGTGAGTTGGCGGGCATCGTCGCTCACCTTTGTTTATCTCGGTAGACATCGCCGAAGAAGTGTTTTGTTTGCTGCGCGAATAAGACAATCTTTGGTAACCTGTAAGAGGTAGGCCTCTCCTGATAGAACAAATGTTTTGTCTGCAAATTGAGAGGTAACCTTGAAACCATATTTTATACCTGGGGGCATGCAAACCTTTTGGAGTGCAAGCGAGGGGCAGCTATTTATTTTTTAAATTTTTAGGACCTCTAACCCTTTAAACTCGTAGGATTAGTCGTCACCTAACTTGCATAAAGAAAGGATGTGGGGCAAAAATCTAAAAATTGACATTTTTATATGAGACATTCTTATCATATGACTGGATTAATCCAGCAGTTTTAGCACATAGTTCAAGCTCGTTAAAAAATAAACATAAGACATGAGCAAATGTTTCCACCCGCGTTTAAGCTCGTTAAAAAATGAACTATTCCCCGATAAATAACCACCGTGAATGTAGCATTTCAGCCATTAAAGCCTTAGTCGTGTTTGCACCGTCACCTCCACTTTTTCATTGGCCGATCATTCACCTCCATTTGATTGTTTACCCATTTTTGAGGAACAGCTGCGAAGAGTGATTTCACTAGCCATCCTTGTGACAACTGCCGTGATTGGAAAATTCCAACCCTTACCTGGAATCAGCTGCTACCCATTTTTATCACTCGTTCCTCAAAAGACGAGTCTTCTTTAAGCTCTTTTCAACTGACTCGTAAAATATGAAAAGATTGCCGAGTTTTGGCCTTCCAGCTCGTTAAAGCGACGGGAAGTGCTATCCCTCCTCTAGATTTTAATCTTTTTGGACCTGAGGGATTATTGCACAAAAAGATCGAGCGTTTGTTTTGTTCGGCTCGTTAAAACTATCGAAAATTCATCCCTTCTGTATTGTTTTATACTTTTTCGGACTTAAGGGATTAGATGACGAAAAAGGAATTTTGGAGTTACCTTTACGTACCTTTTCAGACTCTCTAAAAATGAAAAGGACCGAGTTATCTTTGTCGTTAGACTCGTTAAAAAGATTAATAGCGACAAACTTGTCTTTAGACGAGAACGAGTTTCACTATCGCTAGGCTCGTTAAAACATAGCGATGGGTTTGCCCGAAGGGCAAATTATAGAACAAGCACATGTTATCCTCCTCAAGCTTGACAAAAATAAAGAGGTACTGATCAGCAATGACTGGGGAAAAATTGGGAAGAAAACTCAAAAAATCTTTATTGGTAGCAAGTCGCTCTTGAACATGACACTTCCACTCCGTGTCCGAGTCGGGTTGGGTTGTTTCATTCACCAGTCACATCACCATGGTCACGCCATACCATCCACAATTGGGGTAAATGCTACCAATCCATCACATAAGTGTCGCCGACATGTTCAAGAGAAGTCATCCAGAGAAGTCACCTGTGTCCCATCCACTACCATACATTATACTTCATTCTTTCATGACCGGCATCCTGAACCGTATATCATCAGATTGTTTTCACCTCCATCAAAATCATTTGCTCTGTTCCGTGTCATTGATGTGGGATTCCTTAAGGCCCTCCTTTGACGGATCACTTCTTGTCGACATCATCTCATTATCCAAGAAGTTGATCTAGGAACACCCCATTCAGTACTTTGAAGCTTGCATGCCGCAATGGCAAGTTTCTCACTTCCGGCGATAGGTATACATCAATGACCTTCGACCGAAAGATTTTGCGTGGTGTTCGACGCTAAGTCCTTTATTCACACCACGTGAATTGTACTGCAGTACCTTGAGGGTCATCATCATTATCGGTGATTCCTCTCGCGCTTGTTAACAGTTTACATCATTGACTGGTAATCAAGCGATGTCTTTCCATGTTCGACTTCAAAACATTTCTCACATGGATCGACTTGTACTTCGAGTGAAGATCGGACGAGATTGAAGACCCCGGATCTAGTTTCATCCATCCGGGCTGCGATATATATTCAGGAGAATAAAGACATTGAAATGTACAGCATTGCAGCACAGATAATCATCCTACCAAAAGGATGATGGCTCTATCAGAATCATCAGTCTACCATCAGACGATTGTCTGTCTTATGTACATGAAAATGAATTTATAAAGTTGAGCATGGGAATGCCCGCCTCAGCTAGATCATGAAAACAGTATGAAGATAATGTATTGTATTGTATCTTATTACAGGTCTCCTCCCAGCATCGAAAGAACTTCGGATCCTCCTAATAAAGCATTTCACCTGATAAACGGCCTCATACTTTAGGGGGCAACTGTTATAGACATTTTTGTGCCTTACAACTCTAAGCATGAAATGTCCATAAACCAAGGGATCCTATGTCCCTAAAAGTGTTGTTCCGACCCCTAAAGGAACAAGGTCAACAAATTACAGCTTCTCCCAGAAGTTCTCCACCAGAAACTGCTCAGAATCAGTCAAATCAGGATCATTTCAGCTGCTCCACTGGCTAGCTGCGTTGCATAGCACCCAAATACACTAGCTAGGTGCGTTGCAACGCACCTAAATGCACTAACAGGGTGCGTTGAGCGGGAAATGACAAATGGCAGTGCCATTCCGCGAGGTGGAAAGACAATGGAAGCTTCCAGAATCTTCTCCAATGACACTTGCCTCACTGAGTTCGACCAAGGATGAGTAAGAGGCTCTTAGTCTCCAAGTGGAAGCAAGAACTGACAGAGAGAAGCCACTAGTCAAATCATAAGCTGACTCATCCTCCTTGCATACATCTATATATGGATCCCTCATCCCAGAGATCCAGGGGCTGGAATTTTGTACATTGCAGAGAATTGTTGTTGGTTTTGAGATAGATATCAGAGTATTTGGTGATTTATGCTTTGTTGGAGGTGAAGAGGGGCTTCTTTGCTGGGAGGTTGATGCTAGATCAGGAATCATCGGTTGTAACTCCTCCTGGATCTTCTTGTTATATCAATAAAACTATTTGAGTTTCTCCTACATGCTTGTGTATCATTGATGTTTGTTACATTTGTATGTTTAGCTTAAATCTGATCCTAAGCTATTTATGAATATAAATCCATGTCTTTGTGTAGTTTTCTTCTTCTGTGATCTTACAGGAACTTGGTGAAGCTGGGCAAGTAAGGGAGCAGGTAGCTGGAAGCTGTCAAAAGGAGAGGGATTGGATCAAAGGACTAGCGCAAGACACGGGTTGGTTCATCCTATTCCTCTTCGTTTATAGTTCATAAAGAAGAATACGAAAGTAGTTTTCTCTGTTTGTTTCTAAGGTCACTGTCACACCTTAGTGGGATAGGGTTGTTCTGAATAGACACTTTTCTCGTTAACACCTTGTAGCCTCTGTCTTCCATTGCCAAGATGGACACTAGGTTCCTTTTGAGGTCAGGTGCATTTAATACATCCTAGACTTTCTAGCCTTCTTGAATGCTTGTCCTCTTCCTTGATTCCCAGCTCTCCTCTTACCTTTGCTGTTGAATTTGTCATTCCTTTGATTGCCATCAGAGGGATTTCGAGTTTCACCACTGCATACTATACCATGCTTCTCTAATCATGATTATCATCATGCTGCCCATGTCCATGATTTTATCCATCATAATGCTGCTCAAACTAGTGTGCATCATCATCATGCTATCCTATATGTCCATGATCTCATGTTGCCCTTTATGTCCATGATCTCATTCATCATGATGCTCATGATCTCATACATAGTGACTTGCTTTATCGCAAATGTAACATCGTCATTTTCTTCTAGCCTTAGGTCCAGCCTTTCCTTTTGATTTAGTCCCGGAATTATTTCTTTTCTTTGCATGAGAAGAAAAGGCAGCAGGAGGACCTTTAGGCATGGGCATTTCTTGCACTTCTTCCCTTGTTTCTTCTTGAATGCATCTAGCCATTAATTCCTCGAAACCAGGAATTACATTATAGTTCAAAAGAGTAGTCCTGAACACATACCATTCAAATGGCAATCCTCCAAGAGTTGTGAGTGCCATTTCTCTATCAGTAATAGTTTCCCCAATAAATAGGAGATCGTTCTTGATCTCGGTGATTCTTAAGAAGTATGCTTGCATACTTTCATCTTTACCCTTCTTGATTTCCCTCAGCTTATTTCTAAGAAACAAAACTTGATTTGCATCATTAACTTTAAATAAACTCACCAGTCTATCGTAGATTTCCTTGGAGGTGTCCAGTTCAGAGATGTAGGCCACCAAGTGCTTGTCGATAGAGTCCCGGATGATCTTCTATTGTTTTGACTTCTCCATTTTTTCATTTGTTCCAGGCAGCAGCGGATGCATTTGATGGAGGCTCAACAATATTGCCTCTCACATGATCCAACACTCCTTAATTCTCAAGGGTTAGGTCGATAAACATCTTCCATCCGTGATAGTCAGCTTTCTCACGGAGCTTGTCTTCAGCAGGAAAGAGTGTTGAGGACCCCATAGTTCTTTTAGGATAGCCTTGCCAATATTCTCTTCGATGATTGCTCTTGCTCTTGCTCGGGCTTTGTCTTCACCTCAGCTCCGATACCATGTTAAGTTATGGTATGTTCTATTCTTATAACAGTTTACTTCTTTTTCTTATTATATTCCACCGATTAACAATCACATGTACATAAAGTAAAGTGCAGATAGAACATTAAACGATCGACAGAAAACAAGCCAAGACAAGAGACACAAGATGTGGCGGCTAGCCAGGGACAAACCCCACAATGTGTGGGGAAACCCTTTGATCAAATCTTCTTTTATCTTCAATAATTCAGTAGAGAGAAATAGTACAATAAATCTGATTCATATCAGCAGTAGCAAACCCTAGATCAGCAGCATCAGCATTAACGACTTCATTATCAAACTAGGGCAGACCATATCTCAAAAACCGACAGTCGGATTGACTTCATTCCACCACCAAAAGTTTCGGCTTCCAGAGGAGGTTCAGATGAACCTACAGCGTAGTTCAGATGAGGAGATCTTCTAGGCCACGCAAGTCAATCTTTACTTCTGCAGTTGCAGCTTCAGTTTCAGCAGTTTCTGGCTTCAAACTAGGGCAGTCGATATCTTGCAAACCGTTCGTCGGATTGACTTCATTCCACCACCAAAAGTTGCGACCTTCAAATGAGGTTCAAATGAAACTACAGCTCAGTTCCAAAGAGGAGATCTTCTAGGCCACGCAAGTCAATCTTTACTTCTGCAGTTGCAGCTTCAGTTTCAGCAGTTTTTGGCTTCAAATTAGGGCAGTCGATATCTTGCAAACCGTTCGTCGGATTGACTTCATTCCACCACAAAAAGTTGCGGCTTTAAAAGGAGGTTCAGATGAACCTACAGTGCAGTTCCAAAGAGGAGATATTCTAGGCCACACAAGTCAATCTTTACTTCTGCAGTTGCAGCTTCAAATTCAACAGCTTTCGGCTTCACATGTGTGAGAGAGAGAGACCCATTTCAGCGCAGTAGAGAAGAGACTCATATCTGCGTAGTAGAGAGAGAGAGATGTGATGAGATGAGTGAGTCTAAATGAGGAAAAGTCCTCTTATATTTATACACAACGTTGGTGGGTGAATAGATGCAACTGTTGGGCTTCTGAGCCTACATGAGTTGTAGGTCGGCTTGATAATAATTCCATAGTCAAAATAAATTCATATCTCCATGAATACTTATCGGAATTGGATGATATTTATATCAATCCTACACCTCTCGACGAGAGGAATCTAATAAAAATATTATTAGCCATGAATAAGATGACCCACATGAAGTTTTGCCCTGGTTTCCAATTTTAGCACATAGTCATTAAGGTATCAATCCTTCATTAGCACAGAAGAAACTTGTATTTATGCCTTCAATCTTATCACAGAACTTCCACAGATTTTGCCACTGAAATTTGCACTACTTTTCACAAAAGACTCATGTTCTTTCCACATGAAACTCCGCATATCCTCCCTCAGAAAAGCCCTTGAAACTAGCCTCAAAAAGTCTACAAATAAGCTCGCAAATCTTGCCTTCAAAATCCTACAAAGTTTGCCTCATAGTCGCTCATATCTCGCCTCATAAGTAACCACGAACTTCATTCTGTTTTTGGTGGAAGATTCATGCCTATAAATAGTTGTTCTTACATGCAAACAGACATGCCCTTTTGAGTGAGCCGACTTGAACATCTTGAGGGTTGAATTCACCTTGTGGAGGACTATTTGACTGTCTTTTACTTAATCTTTTTCTTTACAAAGAGTCCAAATGGACTTTGACTCAACAAATCCCTAAAATCATGAAGAACATGCTTAACCTAGACTTGAGCATGAAACCCATTCTTGAACAAATAAAATTATTTTTCTTCTTTATAAAATACAACTTAATACAATTACAAAGATGAATATGAAGACTAAACCTAGTTACTTTTCCAACACTCCCTCTTAACTAGGGAGGTAGTCATAATGACTCAACATGTCTATCTCAAGTTGAAATATTCTCATAAGAAGGGATCCATATTGATAAGCATCAATAATGTTGTCACATTACCAAAGCTTTGACAGGTATACTCTATATCAGTGTTGATAATATCAGTATCGAGAAAATATCGGCGAGGGTCCAGAAAATATCTTATCGGCAATATCGGCGAAAATATCGGCAAATATCGACAAGCATAAAAAATGCATAATATATTCATTCTTTTCAGATTTTTAGTCATATAAAGCAATAACAACATGAAATAAACACATTGGCACATAAATATGAAGAAAACACTGATATATATGATGTCAAATAGAAATGATATATCAAAGGCGATACCAAATCCTGCTGATCCCTGATAATTGTCCATTCAAGGACTCAAATGTGGAGAACCAATACAAAATAACATCACATATATAAAAGTATCTCATCATCATGAGTTACATGTAGCATAACAAATAAAACTAACAGCTATCTATCTACTGCCCTCTCCCCCTTTTACGGGAAAACATGATGGATTGTTTGCCAGGCTTGCCCCTAGTAGTAGAAGGCCCTGACCCTGCCTCTGCACCTAATGTCAAATAATGAGCGCTAGGCATGGAGCTATGCTCTCCTATATCTATAGCAGATGGTGTTGATGCTGATGCTCCCGCAGTGTCCTCCTCCTCCTGCTCCTCCTCTAAGTGCTGCTGCTCCTCTGACTCCGAGTCCTCCTCTTGTTGCCCCTGCTCTAATGGATCATCTGCCACTGGCTCTAACCATGAAGGTGACTCCTCCAATATGGGCTCCTCAGACTCCACCCTCCACGGAGACAATACATCAATATTGTCTAAGGAAATGGCATCTGGATCCATTGGTGATTCTATTTGCCTCACTCGAAGTCGGATGTTGTAATGCACATACACCAAATCGTTGAGGCGTGCGAACTGCAACCTGTAAGAGTGTCAAAAAAAGTAATGAGTCTTGACTCTTGACTCTTGACACTTGAAGGTCATAAATTAAAAATTAAAAATTACAATAAGTGTAATTGCTCAACTGAAGGCTTGAGTTCAAAGTTATACCTGTTGCGCTTTTTGGCGTGTATTTTCTCAAATACACTCCAATTGCGCTCACACCCTGAAGAGATACATGTTTGACTCAAGATTCGTATAGCCAATTTTTGCAAATTTGGTGCCCTTGCACCATAGCTTCGCCACCAAATATCTACAACAAAATAATGAAATAAAAAATTCAAAAACTTAAAAGTTAAAACATAATTAAATTCAAATTTATAATTTCTAATGAGTGATGACTTGTCACTTACGTGGCATGAAGAGGGCCCTTTCCCTAATGGCATCATCAAAGCCAAATAGGCCAACACAATCTTGATAACACTGTACTCGCGATTGATTTTGCTACGAAGCTCAGGATCAGGCACCATCCTCTGAATACAGGAATGGAGCCCTTCCATCACCTTGCCATCAAAATCAAAGTTGCATTTGTATGAAAATGCGGGGTTGAGGAAGAGTGTTGCTACATGAATGGGTCGATGAAGCATCCCTGTCCACCGGCTATCGATCACATCCCATAACATCATCTACCTATCAAGGCCAGCAGAACCCTTGTTTGCATAATAGGGACGAATGGCCTCCTTGGCCCTATCCATTCCCTCATACAAATAAGGCATTGCAGGCTTCTCTCCATCCACCAATCTAAGAACCTTTACTATAGGTTCGCTAACTGCACATGCTTCTTCTACTCCACGCCAAAATGTCTCAGAGTACACCATTTTTACAATGGCTTTCCCATCAGGTCTCCTATTGTATCTACAATTACGCCAATCATCAGACACAAACATTTGCTTCAACTCGAACTGACATCGAAGCAAAGACTGAAGAGTAATAAAGGTTGTGGCAAAACGTGTGATGGCAGGACGCCGCAACTCCTTGTTTCTAGTGAACCTCCTCATAAGGCTAAGAACAAAAGCATGGTTATAAATAAACTTGGGGATGCTCCTAGCCATATCAACTGCCTCCTTGATGAAGGAGAGTTTCCCCATATCCTCAAGCAACAAATCAAGACAATACGCTGCACATGGAGTCCAGAACAATGTGGGATGCCTCTCCATAAGCATTCTGCCGGCAGACACATAATTAGCTGCATTGTCTGTTATGACTTGCACCACATTATGCACACCAATCTCCCGAATGAACCCATCTAACAACTCACATATCGTTGCTGCATCTTTGATATGTTTTGATGCATACAACGATTTAATAAACATGGTACCTTTAGGACAATGTACCAAGAAATTTAGAAGGGTCCTACCCTTCCTATCTGTCCAACCATCAGACATCACTGTGCATCCAGTGACTTCCCATGTCTTTTTCAACTCTGCCAATCTAAAGTTGATGTCCTGTTTTTCTGCTTGAAGAATTGGCCCCCGCAACTCCTCATATGTGGCACTTTTGTACCCTGGGCCCACAACAGCAATAGCATCACACATTGGCTGCCAAAATGGATTGGTTTTTGTGATGCTGAGAGGTAAGTCGCTCCAAAAAATACACCTCCCCATGACTCTATCTGCTTCTTGCTTCTCCTTTTTTTTAACAAGCGATTTTATGCCAGGTTGTGCTCCAGCTCCTGTTCGTGGAACAAAAAATGATGACCTCGCACTCACACTAGCAGTAGCATGTGATGGTGTGCCAGTTGTAGAGCCCCTCCCACTAGGGCCACTAGGCCCACTACCCTCAACACCAAAATCAGGAGAAGACATCCCGAAAGATCTACCTGCACGTTCATCTTTGTTTCTTTCCGCCTCTTCCTTCTTTCTGTCCTTTTCTTCAATTGCCTCAAGAGCTTTTTGTATAAGCTCCGGACTAGAAACTGTACAAACCCCAACATCATGTCCACTGAGTCTAGCAGGATGGTATTTCAGTCGTGTAATCCCACCTGTCATCTTGTCCCCACACAATTTGCATGTAAGATATGCACGATTTGTCCCACCATCAGGGCTCCCATACTCCCAAAATGGGTCCAAGGCTTTTGGCATATTTGTATTTTGTAGTGGGCTAACTCAAAAGGAAACCTAGAGCACCAAAAAAAAATTGGAATTAGTAACTTAATAAGTAATACGAAATTTTCAAATTACAAATAACCACATCATTTTACAAAATAGTTTTAACTTTTTTTGCTACATTATTTGCAAATTTGCAATTTTGCAATGGGCATGAAAAAAGAGCAGACTTAAAAGTTAAGAGGGTAGTGAGCTTGTATCATGCAATAATTGCCACTTTAACCAAAGATGCCAACTTCCAAGCAATGAAAGAGCCTAAGTTCTAACAATGCAAATGATATGCCAAGGAAATGAGGTGACTGTATATCACTGTTACGTAATTAATAATAATTAATTAATAATTAATAATTATAGTTATAGTATAACCAGGCCTAGTCATAGAAGTGTAATACAAGTTGACTGTTGAATACTCTTGAACAAAAGAGTATGAACATGTTGTAACGTGAGGTATCCAAATGGCAAATGAAACACATAGCAAATTAGCACGGAATGAGAACAATTTCTTTCAAAATTATGCCAAGCATGGGAAAAATATATAACTGTTATACCATTGTTGTAGGTGCATAATGCATTATTAGACTTCATAGCACAGAGAAAGTTACATCTTTAACCAGCGAGGAAGGGTGCAATCTTTGAAGAAGAAGGCAGCACCTTTTGAGCTGATGGAGGGAGGATTTTGATGATTGCATCGATATGGGAGAGAAAAGATGAGGTTTCCAACAGTACTTCTTCAAACTTTGATACTTATCCATGACAACATGTTTTTAGCAATTGAAAAGGTTTGGATCTTTGAGAATATCATCATCCTTCTCTTCATCTGAGTTTTTGTAAGCGTTATCATTGGCTTCTAAGATCCATCAAGTAGACATTCTTGAAGTATGTTGAAAATAGAAGAATTCAGGAACTTAGATTATTGTGGGAATTCTATTAAAGTGTATAGGCCTGAAATTTTTGTTCTTCGAGGGTAATCAAATATTTGACGGTTCAATATCCCCATGGGCCAGCATTATACCTATTGAGAGGTTTTAGAGGCGTACAAGTTAGCTAAACGTTGTCCGTAGTTTGCAAATGGTTTATACACTTTTTCATTCCATTCATAAACTTGACATCACATTACTGATGGTTTATGTAGTTTGCAAATGGTTTATAATTTAGACCTGCTGTAGGTGATACCACTGCTGTAGGTGACCACTTTTGTATTTGTAATATTGTATTACGGTTTACCTTGACAGTGATATCAATATGAAGTTATTTTCTATAAATATGTGTGGTATTGCTCAATGCTAATACACCATTTCTCTTGTGCAGTTCTGAGTTCGGTGAAGTTGCACCAGATTTATTGAAAGATTATAACGTGCCACATTTGTTTCAAGAAGACCTGTTTGATGTTTTGGATAATTCCAAACGGCCCCCATTTAATGTTTGGATTCTTGGAATATATGTTTGTTTTGAGAATCACTATGTTTTGCAAACCCTTGCAATTTGAAATGCAAAACAAAAACCAAGCAAAATGATTGTAGGGAACCGGAAGAATGAGAATCGAGATTGTCTCACTGTTCTTGGTACTTGCAGCTTAGAGAAATCTTCGTTTTTGGTGGAAAATTGGCAATAATGGCTTCAAACCCTCCTTGGCAGCAACCACATTCCTTCTCCAGCGCTCAGAAAAACAAAATGACTTGAAAAAAACCAAAAATCGAATTATATAGGCCGCGCGGAATGATTTCAGTGTCACCGGCGATATTTTCAGTTGTCGCGCGATATTTTCCGACATATCAGCGTTATATCGTAAATCTCGCGCTATTTTCAAAACCCTAAAATATCACGATATTCGGCGATATTTCCGAATATCGCCGATATCTCGGCGATATTATCAACACTGCTCTATATCTCCATAAGATCTTATCCGGATTTAAACAAGAACGCAACAAGTTACAGGTATAACCATAAATATAGAGATGCAGCAGAAATAATACTTCATTTCATTAATGTAAAATACTGAAACATGCTTACAAACAGAAATGGAAATAAACCAGCTAGGGCAATGGTAGCTTATCTCTGAGAAGAAATGTAGCTGCTGCTACATGCCTCTGAATTGTCCTACAATGAGGCTCGAAGGCCTATTTATTGTTGAGAAATAATGGAAAACCCCAAACATCCAAAAACCTAACCCTAGGAGATGAAGCGCCAAACTATGGGCCCCGTTTTGGGTTAATTGGTACATCAACTTCCCAGGGTCGTAACTTTGGCATACAATCTCTGTTTGACGCGCTCAATACCTTGTTAGGAAGATATATCTGAGGACTACAACTTTGAGATGAGAAACATCAATCCATGGACCCATGTTGCTCCCAGTTTTCCCAAATAACATCATTTAGGGCCTCAAAACAGCTTCGAAAGTTCAAGACCCGAAAAACTGTTAAAAATAGTAAATTGTACTACAATTAAGGAGAATGTAAAACTGAAAGAAACAATGGTGGGGGTCCAAGTGGAATTGGTGGGTGGCCACCAATATCCACCTAGATCAAGATCATAGCACAATGCTAGGAGGATTCCATGGGACACAACACTACCCCCATCGAGGTACATACTCCACCTAAGATCCCCGGAGTATGTCCTCCATTGAACCATTTCCCTCAAGGAAAATTTTGTCCACTGGACCATTCTTTATCCAAGTCCATGTATTTTAATTGTGATCTCCATCCTAATCCATCATAGTACAAGACACGAAAATGTGTGTCCAATATGTTTATCCAATCCACCATTCTCCTTATCCATATCCATGTACTTGACTTAGGATATCAATCCTAATCTGTCACAATACCTGACACAAGGAGAAACATGCTTATTTAATCCATCATTATCCCTATTTATGATGCATGCACTAGACTTACAAAAGTTAGTATAGGCCTAGTACATGACACGAGGAGAACCAGTGTCCAACCTTACCCCCTCTCAACCTGAGAGGAGAAATCCATGCTCACTCCCTCTCAGACAATGAGAGTGCATCAACGAGCCTTAGCTTACGTCAGAAGTACTCATACTTCCCTTACATCAACTACCTACATTTGTTGTATGTAATATCCCTAAGGGAAAATTAACATTAAAATAATCAAAGAAAAATAGACCACAAATCACAAAAATCGAAACAAATGGAAATGTTTCCACAACAACGTTGTCTACTCATTTTATTAAATGGAAAGGCATACAATCAAGGTGTTGGAATGTGTCACCTGGGCTTGCTTTTAGCAAGCTAGCAAAACCCTCAATGATCCGTGAATCACCCTCCTTCAAGCCCTATCAATTCGACCCAACTGTTGCACTGTAAAACCCAAAAAATAGTGTTGCTGCCTAAAATGAAGAGTTGTTAGAGCCCTCTCTACTACTTAGAAAATTCCAAGAATTTAATCATGGTCTCTACTCAAGAAACCTAGAACAACCCACGAAGGGTTTGATCAAAGCTTGATCCCGGAATTTCGACCCCCTTAAGTTTGATTATCTCTCTAGCTGGGAAATTCAGCCTCCTGAATGATTTGTTGTTGAAATGCCTCCAAAATACCTTCAAACCCTATTAGAAGGCTTATCAAGCCTTCCCACCTATTCTCCACCTCAAATTCCCTTATCTCCCCACACTCCCAGAGTGCCTCTATTAATGACTGCGCAGTCCTTGCGTTGTTGTGGCTCTCTCTATTGCTGCAAATCAAACTCTTGTTTTTAATGTGGATTATGCTGAAGAAGAACTCCCTCCCTGGGCTGGCACTCGAAGTCTATCGAAGCAAGGGTTGGGATTTCCTCTCGGAAACCCCCGTTGTGCTGAACAACACATGCAGACTTGGCTCACTGCTCAAGCATGCTCTTATCAAAGACAAATTCATAAATGATGAATGATTGATCCAAAATGAGAGATCCCCCTTCTTTTATCGAATTGCCTCCAAGGCCGCCCATGTGGGCCCACATCGACTTCCACCCACCTTCTTCGATCCAATGAAGCGTATTCCCTTTATGGGCCAAAATGCCTTCATGGTGGCCCCCACGTTCCACCAAAGCCGCAATTTTTCGCTGAGCCTATAGTTGGAGTGCCTCTTAGGCCAAAAATCACACATGGGTCCCTAGGCCCCCTTTTTCCTAAGTGAGATAATGTAAGTGCCAAAATTGATCAAAATTTTGATATTCCCTTAGTGAAACACTAAGCAAGAATATCACAGTCCTCCTCGCCAAATCGTTTCTTGTCCTCAAGCAACTGCAAAGAAGGATGTTGTAGTATTTGTTCCCCCTCCCAAGTGGCATCCTCATCTGGAAGATTCCTCCATCAAATCAGAAATTCCGTGATGACCTTATTACGCAGGTGCCTCTCTCTGGAATCCAAAAAGGTGTCTGGTTCCAGCGCCAAATGACCTTCATCATCCATAGGGGGTAACTTTGTAGTAGAGGTGACCTGTTGCCCTATTGCCTTCTTGAGGCAGGACACATGAAAAACGTTGCGCACCTGGCTTCCTAGTGGTAGCTCCAACACATATGCTACCTCCCCCACCTTTGGAGCAACACGATAAGGCCCATAGAAGCGAGAATAGAATTTTTCAACCCCCTTTTGCTTGAGCGTAGACTATCAGTACGATTGGAGCCTCAAAAAGACCAGGTCCCCAACTTTGAACTGCCTCTTAACTCTGCCCCTATCTACATAAAGCTTTTGTTGATTCTGAGCCATTTATAGGTTGTCTTTTAGAGTCCTCAAGATGTCTTGACTCTCCCATATCCAGTCCTTGGCCCTTGGGGCCCTACTGTCTCCAAACATAATGTCAGCAAAAGAAAATGCATCATAACCATATAGGGATCGAAATGGTGACATACCTATAGACATGTGATTAGTGTTGTAGCAGTATTCCCCGAATGCAGCCATTGTATCCATGCCTTTTTCTTCCCTGTCACATAGTTACGCAAGTAGCCCTCCAGCGACTTGTTAACTATCTCCGTTTGGCCATCTGTCTATGGGTGGTAACTGGTACTCAGGGTGAGTTCCATACCCACCAATCTAAATAACTCCTGCCAAAACCCACCCATGAATATGTTGTCTCGGTCACTGACAATGGTCTTGGGGAGACCATGTAGCAAAAACACCTCCCTAAAAAGCAATTCGGCCACCTATGAGGCCGAGTACCGTGCTGGAATGGCAAAGAAATGGGCGTACTTCGTCAAGCAATCCACCACAACATATATGCAGTCCTTGCCTTGTATTGTGGGCAACCTGGTGATGAAATCCATCGATATTCATTTCCATTTTCCCTCCGAAATGGGAAGCGGTTGTAGTAGACCCGCAGGGTGTGTCTGCTCTCCCTTGTTCCGTTAACATGTGTCACACTCCGGTATATGCCTCAAAACGTCCTCCTTGAGACCTTTCCATGCAAAGTGCTCCCTAATGGCCCAATATGTCTTCGTAAATCCCTAGTACCCTGCTAGTGGTGAATCATGGGCAGCTTGCAGAATCTTCTCCCTCAGTGGGGAGTTGGGCACCAAGTAAATCTGGTCTCGGTAGTAGATCACCTCATTCATCACACGACACTGGTCATCCATCACCAACCCATCAAGGATCTCGCACACAAACTTGTCCTTGGAGTACTCAACGAGTAACTGTGCCCTCCAATCCAGGGAAATGTTCATCAAGGACAAGGTGGTTGGTCTCCTAGACAACGCATCAACAACTACGTTGTGCTTCCCTTTGACATATTTGATGTCAAAGTCATATGCTCGTAGTTTTCTCACCCACTTTTGTTGCCTCTCCTGTAGTTGTTTCTACTCCAAAAAGAACCTGAGGCAGTTGTGGTCGGTCTTGACCTTGAACATATTCCCCACCAAATACTGCCTGAACTTGGCCAACGCAAGCATGATGGCCAACATATCATTTTAGTAGATAGAGTAGAGAAACTCACGGGGAATAGCTTCCTGCTCTCAAACGCTATGGGGTGCCCTCCCTGCATCAATACGACCCCCCACGCCTACTCCCAATGCATCACACTCCAACACGAAAGGCTGAGTGAAATCAAGGAGTGCCAACATCGGACAGCTACTCATGACCTCCTTGAAGCGATCAAATTCCTCCTGCGCTGTAGTGGTCCACTCGAAAGCCCCCTTCATCATCAAATATGTGAGGGGTGCATCTAGTTGTGAGAACCCCTTCACAAATTTCCTGTAATAGGTGAAAATGCCCACGAACCCCCTCAACTTGGTCACATTTTGGGGCTCTGGCCAATCCTGGATAGCTCGAATATTTTCCTCATGCACCCTGACACCATCCTCCCCAAGGATATGCCCAAGGTAGAGCATATCAATCAGCCCAAACTCACACTTGGACAGTTTGGCATAGCACTGCTGCTCCTCCAGGATGCGCAGTGTTGTCTCATGGTGTTGTAAATGTTCCTCCCACGTCTGGTTGTAGATCAATATGTCATCAAAGAACACCATTATGAACTTCCTCAACTGCCCATGAAACACGTGGTTCATGCATGACTGGAATATGGCAGGTGCATTGGTCAGCCCAAAGGGCATAACGAGGAACTCAAATTGCCCATAGTGACACTGAAATGTTGTCTTTGGGACTTCTTGGTCCCCCACCCAGATCTGATGGTACCCCGACCTCAGATCAATCTTCGAGAAGAACTTCGCTCCCCTCAACTCGTCCATCAACTCATATATACGGGGAATAGGGTAGCGGTTCTTCAACATTTTCTTGCTGAGAGCCTTGTAATCAATGCACAACTGTAAGGACTCCTGCTTTTTTTTCACCAGCACAATTGATGAAGAAAAAAGGCTAGAGATGGGCCTAATATGCCCTAGTGCCAATAGCTCATGGATGGCCCTCTCAATCTGGGTCCAATAAGCCTGGGATGTCGATAAGGGGTGGTGATGACAGCGTGCACCCCTGGCTCCAACTCGATGGTGTGCTCAAATACTCTATCAGGATGTTGTCCTGTTGGTATGTCCCCAAACAACACTGGATACCGGTCAAGAATAACCTGTATCTCCGGATGTGGTGGCTTGGGCTTTCCCCTAGCCTCTGAAATCCTCAACTCCACAGCCCACTCAATGTCCCCATGTCTCAAGTCAGCCTCCATCCTATGGAACGAGACAGTCTGTGGGGAGTATGTGCATCCCCCGAAGCAGCGTGGTCACAAACTCCATCTCCACCGTCTGTCAATCTGTTGTGACTTTGTGCAATGTATAGAGCCACTAGACTCCCAACACAATGTTTGTGTCCGATACATCCACCACAAAGAAATGATATGTCATGGAGTAATTCCCCATGGTAATTGTTAAAGCTGGCACACATCAAGTGCACTGCATGGTCTTGTTCTTGGCACAAGAACTGAGAATCCCTCGAACTCCTCAGTTGTGATGCCCTTCCTCTAAACCAATTGCGCATCAATGAAGTTGTGGGTAGCCCCATTGTCCACCACCACTGAGACACAATGCCCCTAAACAGTGCCTCGGATCCTCATAGTAAAAAATTTGGGTACCCCTTGCAGTGATGCAAGTACCCCTCCAGTAGGTGCGAAAGAAACTCCCCCTAGTGGTGGTGGTGGTGGTGGTGGTCCTCCTCCTCCTGGTGGTGTTGCGTTGTCCTCTCCCGACATCTCAAAATAAGTCTCCTCCTCTGCATCACTATCAGAGAAGACCTCTATATAGTGAGCCTTGCCTGTTGCACACCTGTGGCCTAGTGCCCATGGCTCCTGACAAGTGAAGCACAGCTTCCTCCACCTGAGGTCTCTTCTGGTCTCATCATCCAGTTGTGCACACCCTTGATTGGCCCTCAGTGGTGGGGCCCTGTTGTCCTTCCCCTTCTGCTGGAAGCCCTATCTAGGGGGGAATGGTGCCCTTGTCCTAGGTAGGGCATCCTGTAGGTGTCGAGCTCTCCCTACAGCATCCTGCAATGTCGTGGGCCTGTTAGACCTCACCAACCCATGCAATGGCTCTGCTATCCCATCGATAAACATGAAAATCATCTTAGACTCTAAAAAGTCTAGGACCATCACCGACAAACGCAGAAACTTTGAGATGTAGGTTTCTGCACTCCCGGTCTGCCTGAGCTTAGTGAGCTCCCCAAAATACTCCTCTGGATCCTTCCCCTCAAATTGCTCCAACACCCTCCTAGTGAACTCATCATAGGAAGTCACTCTAACATGCCCCAACGTAGTCAATCCGTGGAACCACTAGTCATGGGCTCCCCCTTCCAAGTGCAACATGGCAATCTTGATTGCCTCACCCTTTGTCATTTGGTTCAGCTAGAAATAGACATCCAGATTCTCGACCCAGGGTTTGGCCAAGCTCTTGGAGGACGCATCGAAAGTTGGGAGAAATAGCCTCCCCACCGTTCGTTGCAAGTCTATCACCTACACATAACTCCCTCCATTTTGTCCCTTGGATTTGTTGTTGCCTTTCAACTGGCAAAAATCTTTGAAAGTAATGGCCCTCCCAAATTCAAGCCCATAAGACTGATACTCCAGCAAGTAGTCTCCATAGGGTGCTTCCTCCTACTCTGGTTGCCCTCCTGCTCCAAATTGTAGGAACGTGGGAATGCTAGATCTAGAGGGTGTGTTTTGGACCAATGGCATGTTGGCATGGAGAGATGCATGGTGGTGTGATGTGTCAGGCCCTTCTCCATAGTGGAAATCTCCTTAGACTCCTTTTCCCTCATTGCCATTACTATTTCGCTGCCCCATCCCTTCAATGTTCCAAGACAAATCCTGTAATGCCTTAAGTAGGAGTTGGGAAAACTCCTTGTCCTCATCCCCTTTGTCTCCCTTGTTATCTCCCATGTTCGGTGCCTCTATCCCTTGTTTTGTCGCCACGAGATCAGGGGTGATATCTAGTTGTCGTTCTTTGCTCTGTCTCCGATATGTCACGTTCTTCCTATCCTCCGGTGTCATAGATTGCGGTGCTCCCACAGATTGTGCCAATTCTATAGCTCTGATACCACTGTAATATCCCTAAGGGAAAATTAACAGTGAATAATCAAAGAAAAATAGACCACAAATCACAAAAATCAAAACAGATAATCAAACCACAAAAATGTTTCCACAACAACGTTGTTTACTCATTTTATTATATGGAAAGGTGTACAATCAAGGTGCTATAATGTGTGCACCTGGGCTTGCTTTTAGCAAGCTAGCAAAGCCTTCAATGATCCTTGAATCACCCTCCTTCAAGCCTTGTCAATTCAGCGCAATTGTTGCATTGTAAAACCTAGAAAATGGTGTTGCTGCCTGAAATGAAGAGTTACTAGAGGTTAATCTATAGCTCAGAAAATTCCGAGAATTTAATCCTAGCCTCTACCCATAAAACACAAAATAACCCACGAAGGGTTTGGCCAAAGCTTGACCCCAGAATTTCGACCCCCTTGAGCTTGACTAGCTCTCCAGCTGGGAAATTCGGCCTCCTGAATGATCTGCTGCTGAAATGCCTCCAAAATACCTGCAAACCTTGTTAGAAGGCTTCCCAAGCCTTCCCACCAATTCTCCACCTCAAATTCCCTTATCTCCCCACATTCCCGAAGTGCTTCTATCAATGACTGCGTTGTTGTGGCTCTCTCTATTGTTGCTAATCGAACTCATGTTGAGTGTGGATTATGCTGAAGAACTCCCTCCCTCGGCTGGCACTCAAAGTCCACCAAAGCAAGGGCTGGGATTTCCGATCGGAAACACCTAGTGCGCTGAATAGCACATGCAGACTTGGCTCACTGCTCAAGCGTGCTCTTGTCAAAGACAAATTCATAAATGATGAATGATTGATCCAAAATGAGAGCTGCCCCCCTTCTTTTATCGAATTGCCTCCAAGGCTGCCCATGTGGGCCCACATCAACTTCCACCCACCTTCTTCAAGCCAATGAAGTGTATTCCCTTTGTGGGCCAAAAATGCCTTTGTGGTAGCCCCCACATTCCACCAAAGCCGCAATTTTTCACTGAGCGTGCCTCTTAGGCCAAAAATCACACATGGTCCCCTAGGCCCCCTTTTTCCTAAGTGGGAATGTAAGTGCCAAAATTGATCAAAATTTCGATATTCCCTTAGTGAAACACAAAGTAGGAATATCACATTGTAGCTTCCTCAACCAGCGCTCTTATCACTAAGTTTGTTTATCTTTGAACTTCTTGAACTAGGGCTCCTAATCTGCCACCCAACAAACCATGATTTCTTCTTTCATGATCATGCACTTGAGGTCTTCATCCACTGCGTTCGGCACTACATCCTACACTCCTTTTCATTCTCCAAATCTATCCATTTTCAATTCTTCTGGTCATTTCAGAAGACTACTCCTAGGGCTACCAAAACTCCTCTAACTCTATGACAAGTCAACTTCCCTTGTCACTCTCCTTAGGGTTTTATCAAAAGTCAATCCTTAGGGCATCAACGTACAACCCACTTGTTGTGACAAGTTTGCCACTTGTTCGCAACACTTGTGATTTCCTAAGCAACCACTAACATACCTCTAACCACTGTACATAGGCTGCTTCTTTAATTTTCCAAAACTAGACCTTTCAACCTTCACTATGTGAGCCCTTCCTTGTTGCCCATCTGTTCTTACTATTGTACCATTTTTTTATGCTGAATATGGCCCACTTGAAGATCAAGATACCCTCAAAACAGTGCAGTCATACCTCTCTTCACTTAGGGTCTCGGCCTCCCATTTTATGCAGTGTCCTTGAGCGACTTAACACAAAGTTTAGAACAACCCTTTAAGGGCAATGCACCATTGAAGGAGCCCTAAGCTAGGCCACATTATGAGTGGCCCTCACTCCAATGAATCTCTTACCGAATTCACTAAACTAAGGGCACATATAACAGCCCTCACATAGTCCCATTGAACCCTTCAAATGCACTAATCTAGGGCATCACAATTCAGCCCACACGTCTGTGAATTCTAAAGAACTTAGAGCTTAAATTGCAACCCATACACAGCCCACATAATTTATCGAACTAGGGAAACCAACAAACTGTTGTTCATCCCTTATGAACGGACTGCTTCATTCACACTTCTAGTTCACTCATTACAGTTCTCCTTTCTGCCCAAACCCTCATACTTTTTAGTCTAGCAACTTGAGGGTATTTCCAGTCCAAATATCACTGAGATAACTTGTAGATCTTGAGACTGTAAACACATGGACAAGGACCCTACATACATTTGTCTTGTTGACTCTTACACAGCCCACAAGAATCCCATTTTGTGCCGCTATACCTCAAAGATTCTCGGTCTGATACTATCCTCTTATTTCCAACACAAGTCTACTAATCAACCCTTTTGTGGCTCCTCAGTTCGTACCCTTAATCTCAGGTTTGTAACCCTTGAAACAGCTTCGGCCTAGGATATTCTTCTATGCATGAGAATAGGAAACCTCGACCCTATTTTTTGTTCATGAGACAGAACTTTTAAGTCTCCTTTTACTTCAGAAATTAGGGCAACGACCCTCTTCTCCACTTCAGAGAGATTACGTCCCAATCAGATGTTCGTCCTTCTGCAAACCAGGGTAACTAATCACAGAGTCATACCCGTCCAACCCTTCTACTACCAAGTTCGAATCAGATCATCATAAAGAACTCGACCTCCTTCATCTACTTGGACTTCTTGAGGATCTCAAAAAGAAGTCGTATCACTCAGATTTTACAAGACTTTGCAATACTTGGTAGAAACTCGCATCAACGGACTCAGAAGTGTCACTTGCTTCATTTCGTTATGCCAAGAGGAGAACATGTATTGTTGTCCAAGGACACTAGCATTATTATCCTTGCATTAGCCTAAGATCCGTTCGCATTACTTAGGAGTAACTTATGGCCAATTGTCAAACCTTAGGAGTGAACTCGCACCAGAAAACCGTTTAGGAATAAACTTTGGATTACTGAACAGAAGAGTCTTTGATCTTAGTCATTGTATAAGAGAAATCAGATTTTTGTTTCAGATCTTGGTCATAGTAACTTGAATAGAGGAGGGATACATAACTCGGATCATACTCAGAGAGGAGACTTGCATCAATGTCTAGGTGAATCAGAGTATCTCGTATGAATTACTGGCCAGACCTTCGGATAATGTGAAAAGACAATACGAATTTTGGATCTCCAGAGTTCAAGAAGGAACTTGTATCCCTGTTTTGCGTTCATTCTACTGAGAGCAATTCGGACTTCACAAGGATTTCAAAAAAGACTTCAACTACAGCCAAGATGTGATCATCATCCTTCTTTCCATCTCCTTAGTTTTGATACCATGTCGGTGATTTTCCTTACTTAAATTTTGTTCTTCTTATTAAATTATTTGTTTGTGTTTTTTTTCTCATCACGTTTTTACACCAGAGAAAAACCCACAAGTAGGGAAAACTAGAGCAATCCTCTTCTTACAGAATCGGATCAAAGTGAAACATTAAGGCCCGAGACGAAGATAAATACCTACAGAAGTGCCCCAAGTCAACCCTCCATCCTCTGTGATGATCCGTCCTCAATAAGATTGCTAATATGTCACAAGATACGCTGTCCCATAGTGATCCTTTTGTCCTTCCTGTAACTTGTATCTTACAGAGTTTGTAGTGGTAGATCACAGTCATTAAGGTCCTTCATTAGCTCGCATATCAGTCCTTCATTGCCACAGAAGAAACTTGTATGTATGCCTTCAATCTTATCACAGAACTTCCACGAATTTTGCCACTAAAATTCGTACTACCTTTCACAGAAGACTCTCGTGTTCTTCCCATAGGAGCGAAGAAGAAACTTGTATGTATGCCTTCAATCTTATCACATGACTTCCACGAATTTTGCCACTAAAATTCGCACTACTATTCACAGAAGACTCTCATGTTCTTTCCATAGGAGACTTCGCATATCCTCCCTCGAATTTTGCCACTAAAATTCGCACTACTATTCACAGAAGACTCTCATGTTCTTTCCATAGGAGACTTCGCATATCCTCCCTCAGAAAAGCCCGTGAATCTAGCCTCAGAAAGCCTGCAAAGCTTGCCTCGCAGTCTTGCATATCTCACCTCAGAAGTAACCACAAACTTGCTTCTGTTTTTGGTGGAGGATTCATGCCTATAAATAGTTGTTCTTACATGCTAAGAAACACATATTTTTGAAAGAGCCAACTTGACCATCTAAAGTGCCAACTTGGCCTTGTGGAAGCTTATTTGATTTTTTTAACTTAAGAAATTTGTTCATTTTTCTTTATAAAAAGTTTAAATAGATTTTGACTCAACAAATCTCTAAATGCTTGAAGAACATGCTTAACTTAACTTACACTTGAGCATGAAACACATGCTTGATTTTGTCTCTTTATAAAATACAAATTGATACACTGAAACTTAGTTACTTTCCCAAACACTTCATAATGGGAGAAAGTGTTTGGGAATTTTGTCCCAAGATAAATTAATACTTTCAAAATAAAATACTCAATAAACAAACAAACTATTTGGATCAACACACACTCTATTATGAGGCTCTAATACAAACTAATTAAAGATGTCAATAGCAAAAGATTCTACCTTTATGACAACTTGAGAATTAGCCAATGTTTTGGCTCTCTTTTTAATGGGCTTCAATATCATTCAAATTCTATTGAAATCACCTACAAATACATCAAAATTATTGATTTTGCACCAATCAATTCAACAACCTCAAAACCCCTATCATTAAAATTGTGGAATCTTAACATCCTATATTATACAAAACCATCATTTTTCTTTACCCCATGACAAAAGGCACCGAATACAAACGATTCTTTAACACCACTTCATTCATAAAAAATTGTTAACGATGAAACCGCTGTATGTGAAATTTTAAAAAAACTAATACAAATTTGTGTGTGAAAGAATGGAACATGCATGCAAGGAGAAAGGTTGCAATGAATAACATATGTAATGAATATTCAACCATAAGGTACAAAACATAAACAACTAGTTAAGATAGAGATGAAGAAATCAATCTCTTCACTATATTATTAAACTTAAAACTAAACATTGAGAAATCAAAAAAATGAATAAATAAGATTAGACAAAATATCATCAATAAAAACTCAAAATATTTTACAATTCCATAACGATTATTCATGAATTAATCATAAACAAACCCCCTCATTAGATTTGGACAACTTAATATTTGCCCTCTTATGGTTGTACATACTTGTCTACATGCTTCAACAAATTCCACTCATTTCAACCTTTTAACTTCATTTTAACATTTTAGCATGTTGCACATTAGTGCATACCTTATTGTGTGGTAACAATTTAATTTTCATAGAGATTATTTCCCTACTCCTTGGCACTTTTTTTGCTTCATTGAGAACACTTTAAATGATGATATTCTCTAAAGAACACTTCTCCACCTTACCTTCATTGTCTTCGGTTTCTCTATCAACAATGTAGTAAAGTTCATGATAGATATCCATTGAACCTATACATAAAAATGTTCAATGTACCCACACTTTATGACCATGGGTTTTAAGGAGTTTCTTCTACAAGAATGAAAATATATACATTAAAACAATCAAAATTATACTTTGGTTTATGAATTAATTACATTGGAAAATCACATATTAGACTAATAACCACTGAGCATCAACCTAAATGTAATTTTAAAGATTCTTTATCATTTATTTCAATAATTTAAATTTTTTAGAAAAACACTAAAAAGATGTTCATTTGTTTTATAGCAATGTTAACCTCTTCTTCACACTCTCATTCCCAAAATTCAGTCTACACAAATATCATTCCTCTTACCATGTATGGTTGAAATCTCCATATCACACCCCTTCCCCACTAAAAAAAATTGAGGTTTTAGAAAAAATCAAAACCTTTAAATTATACACTGAATTTTAACACCCCCTCCATTAAAAAAATAGAGGTTTTGGAAAAAAATCAAATCCTTTACATTATACAAATTTTAACTAAGCATCACCTCTTATTTAGAGACAAGAAAAACTCCCTGTCCTTCCTATATATGCACACTCAACCCATCTTAACAACCCAAGTCAATCACCAATGAAAAACAAACACATCATTGTCTAAATATCTTAACCCTATTGTAAGCTAGAATGATTCCACCTTCATTTACCCAACCTTTCAATCACATCTTAACAATGCAAGTCAATCAACCAATGAAAAGCAAACACATCATTCTCTAAATATCTTAACCCTATTATAAGAAAGAATGATTCAGCCTTCATTTACCCAACTTTTACTATCACAAAGACAACTTTTCTATAAGGTATTTTAATTCCTCATTTTCATTGGCAATTCACCTAACACAACAAGAATTCATAAAGATAAGTTTTACATAAGCCATGTTGAGTGAAGTTTAAGTAAAGTCAAAATAGTTCCTTATTTAATTTAATTTTAATATTTTTTTTATTTTTTTTAAACAATTGAATGATGAATAGGTTATATGGTTAATGATTGGGCTTCGTGTACGTCTTAAAATTATTTTTATTTGGCTAAGAGCTTGTCTTCCTCAGACTCAAGGAAACAAATTTAACTATCCAAGACCAAGAGGTGTAACTATCCAAGACCAAGAGGTGTAACTATCCAAAACTATCCAAAACCAAAAGGCATCTGTCATGAACAAAAGTCTACCCTTTTGAAAGTAATTATAAATGGCACGGTTTTCCTTGAACAATAGTGATGTGTCAACTTGCATTAGCAAATAACAACAAATGATGGCTATCCCCACTACTAATTTGACAACCGAATTATAATAAATTTTCCAACTGTGATGTGATTAATGAAAAAAAAATCCCTTAAAACCAAATTCTACAAATTATACCCTACTATAGCACCTCTACCAATTATACCAGGTTGTAGCTTAAGTTAAAATTTGTTCAAATCAACACAATAATAAAATCATTAACTTCATATGTGCACTTAAATGCATAACCCGCTAATGGATGAACACATTAAGATATAACAATATTGTGAACATTGTTCCACTGCAAATTCTACAAACAAGTGCAATTTTGTTATGCAAATTATATACGTAGGTGAATTACAATCTTGTTAGGTAAGGCAGTGGTCTAACCAAATTGTTTTTTGCCCCGAAAATCATGAAAATTCCAACAATATTTGACAAGGATTTTTGTGAATCCATGTTATCACTGTCAAACTTCAATATTTTGGGTGCCCCAAAGGTTTTTGATGATGTTGAATCTATTTCCACCATCAAAAACATGACTCAAACACAGCAACTACAAGAGTTCTTGAAAAAAATTTGCCCCGATTCAAGGCACTTTTGGTCGTCCGAACAATTCCTCTACCTCAATAGACAACGCCTTGAGCCTTAAGTACTCCAATCACTAGCAAAAAGATCTTACACTAATATGACATAAAATACACACAAGAGAAGGTTCACAACAATAATATTGATTTTGAGATTCGTTATTGAAAATTATAAGTTAAGAAAAACAGATAAATATTTATGATTAAATACAGTATCTAATAACCTCACGGGAAAGTGGGTTTAAACCAATTTTAACCCAATTTTAAATAAAATAATAATTTACCTATTTATAAAATCTTATCATCAAAATTATTCAAACCCAAACATTTTATAAAACACAATTATTATCTCTCAAAGTGACTCCCCACCGGCATCCATTCCCTCCATTCCTCCCCTAGCACCCCCTCTCAATCCCTCCCCTCCTTGAATTGAAAAGGACTCCCATCCACAAACTAAACTAATTTAGTTATAAAATTATTATTATATAAACCTGCACTTAACACCATCATATGCTTAACACCATCTTCAGTACTATATCATTCTATAGTTGTAAATAAATCATTCAATATTTGATAAATGGCAGTAATAATCGTGACCGCATTCAAGATTGTTACCAAACAGAGTAGGATGTAGGTAATGGGATTTTTACTAAGAGCATGAAAGCGATATTGACACCATGATTTAAATAATGTGGCAGAATGTGGCAAGTTTCATTAGAATCTATTATCCCATTCTATCAAAATTTTGGCATTGTCTAGCAATTTTTCTTAGAATCTTATTATTTTTTTTAAATCCAATTACAATTGTGTTTAAATTATTTTTTGTTTATGGAAATTGATTCAGCACCATCAAAAATTCATATAGCACCCAAAATCATAAAATTTCATTAAAATTATAAAGCTTTATCAAAAAGCCACAAGACTGTTTAAATTATTTTTTGTTTATGGAAATTGATTCAGCACCATCATAAAGCTTTAACAAAAATCTGTAGGGCAACCAAAATCACAAGAATATTTAAATTATTCTTTGTTTATGGAAATTATCACAAGAGTATTTAAATTATTCTTTGTTTATGGAAATTGATTCAGCACCATCAAAAACCCCTAGAGCACCCAAAATCATAAAGCTCTATCAAAAACCTGTTAACCACCCAAAATCATAAAATTTGAAAACTGTTAATTCAAATTTCCCAAAATTTCTGCCAAATTTTAATCAAAATCCCCTAGAGCACCCAAAAACATAAGTAAGGCAACCAAAATCATAAAATTTGACAACTATAACTCAAATTTCCCAAAATTTCTGCCAAATTTTAATCAAAATCTTACCACAATTTCCAAATTTCCATTTTTTTTGAAAAAGCAAAATGGCCACTTCCTTAACCTACTCTGTAATTTTCGTTCCAAACGAGCAAAATTGCCCTCTCCTTAAACTATACTCTATACTTTTCGGGTAAAGCGGATTGACTCTGCCATCAAGCAAAAACCTGTGATTGCCACTCAGGCGCTGTGGTTGTGTGAGACAAAACACTCGTACAGAGCAGGATAAATGTCAAATACCGTCCAGCTTTTTTTTCCATGGTTGGAAGGAGTGTCATTAATTCAACAACATTTTAAGCAACAGATTGAACACAAACAACGAGAAGTGTAAGAATCAACTCCATTCGAGCACAACTGGATTCTGAAATGGGGAACTTAGGTAATAATACAAAAAAAGGCATTAAGCTTAATAACGGCAAAATCCAAGGTGCAGAATAAAGCCTTAAACATGCCGACGATGTAATACCGGACACTTCATGGATCATGGCTTTGATAATCGAGAGAGCTCTACTTTCATTTACCAATGGAATTGCTAGATCATGCCTTCGTACCCTGGAGAAACTGCTTTGACAGGTACTTTACAACCAACACTGGTGCTTTCTCTCGTCAAGCGCCTTCGCTACCGGTGCCTTGGAGAAACTGCTTTGACAGGTACTTTACAACCAACACTGGTGCTTTCTCTCGTCAGCGCCTTCGCTACCGGTGCCTCTTCCATCTATGCTACTTACTCGGATGCCGCCGTATTTGACACTACTTTTGGCAATGGCTTTCGAACTGGAATGCACCTGGAACGAGCCCTATCCATCTATGCTGCTTACTCGGATGCCGCTGTATTCGACACTACTTTTGGGCTATGGCTTTCAAACTGGAAGGAATGCATCTGGAACGAGCCCTATCTAGCACAAGTCCATAGTGTGAAGGCATCGAGCCGCACAGGATAGATAGAAAAACTGCTGTGTTACAGCACTAACAAAGGATCTTCTTCGATTTTGGTATTACAGCATTGGGAACTACGTTATTAAGATACACAAATCATCATTCTTGAATATATTTTTAATGTGATGGCACGGGCTGCTGCTTCAAATGGCCTTGCCCCAAATCATCATTCTTGAATATATTTTTAATGTGATGGCACGGGCTGCCGCTTCAAATGGCCTTGCCCCACACCCAGCTTACTGTACTGTGCCTTGACATCCTTTCAACTACAATAACCTCAATTTTTGTGCCATAACAAAATATAAGTTATATCTTTATACTTAGCAGTTGGCACTTGTTTAGGGAGTAATGATTAGAATCAATGTTCACTCGTTACATGAACAACTAGAGAAGTGATATCACTAACAAATCGTTATGACCGCAAGGAACCATAAGGCCAAAAGACCGCTCGAGAACAGTATTATAACTAGCATTTGCACCAGATGTTGCAAAAGAAACGCCGTAAGGCATAAATTGAAGAACACAAATACAACAAAAGAATACTTTGATAAAGAATAAAAATATATTGAACGCTCAAATCAATGTCCCATTAACTGAAACCAGTTAGTAGACATATCTATCAACATTAGGATTATATACAATGATCAAGAAATTTCCCATATACAATTTAATAGTTTAAGCAATTGACTAACCTAATTTAATAATTGAAAAATTCTCAAAGATGAATTATACTCCATAATAAGAGAGCCAACATTGGAGCCCATACTTTCACTAAAAGGAAAAGAAACACAACCACTTGTTAAGAAGAAATTCAAGTAATAATAATAAAACAAAAATAATAAACATTAAAGTATAAAATGGTATTTCCAACGCACAGGTATAAATATACATGCTCTATGTCCATTGTTAGAGTAAATGGGTGTGGAGAAAGGGCAAGAAGCATGTTCAATTTGTTTCTAAATGAGTGGTTATCTAACCTCGTAAACATAATAAAAAAGATATTTATTACAACAACTTCTATATGATTATTCTTTTTGAAACATAGTTAAAACTGTAAATTAACAATTTCAGAAGCCTACACATGTTAGAAACAATTAGATAACCAATGATGATTGAGTTTCCCGTTACTTAAAGTCTTTGTTGATTGAGTCCACTGAATGAGCCAAGTTCATGTTAGCTTTGGTTGAGTTGATGTAAAAATGTGTAGTGGAGTTGATATCGACTAAGGTCTAGTTGTAGAATCACCAAACTGAGTTGAAGTTGGCTTAGCTAGACATACAAGGTTAAACCAACTGACCGATAAAGTTTGTCATAACTATAAACAGAGATTTATTCAAGCTTAGCAACAATTACTATCATCATCGGCTAATGTTTAAATACTAAATTGCAAAATGCAGTTAATGCCAAATAATGTATACATTTTTTAGGGCATTGGGTAGTAGCAACCCCAGAGCTATGTTGTGGGTTTTGTATTGGGAAAATTCGTATTGTGGAATTTGGGTTTTGCATGAGTATTGTTGTTTCCAGAGAAAACGATGTTGTACATAATGGTGGAGAGATGTTGTGCAATTGTTTCAGGTTCTGTAATTTGATGATATGCAAAGAATGGGTAATGCCATGAGGCCCTAAATGTTTTTGGTCAAATGAGGAGAGTGTTTCTAAGCCAAACAACTTCAGCTTTGGCACCATTGTCAAGGCCTGCGTTGGGTAATGCCATGAGGCCCTAAATGTTTTTGGTGAAATGAGGAGAGTTTTTTTAAGCCAAATAACTTCACCTTTGGCACCATTCTGGAACATCTAAAAGCTCTGAACAGCTTACCCGCCTGGTACTTAGTATGTTGTACAGGCCTGGAACTTATATTTGTGTCAACAAATGAGTATGTGGTTGAACCCACAGGTGTCTTCATCGACAAAAAGAAAGCAGCTGCTCACTTGAAGGTTTGAATATTACCATTCCACAATTCAATTATAATTGATTTTTTCCTTCAAAGGTTATCCGACATGCTACTAATTAAAAATACAATGTAGGGAAAAGTTGAGAAATGATATTTGAGGTAACTAAGGAGTTGTCAAGTGTAATGCCACTCCCTTTCTACATGAGCAAGGAGATTTGGCAATAGCATGTCCGCTTTGGCTCTTTCTCAATTTATAAAATTGACACTGTTGACTAATATCGGCATAACCAACCCTATTCTAAGTTGAAACTTCTTTCAAATTGAGCATTCACCTCATGAAAGGTTACCTTAAAATTGCTCCATAGTTGTGACTATTCGAAATTGACAAGGTGATTAAAAAATAACATGTTTGTTTTAAGTTAATGGTTTCAATCATGAATCCATTGTGAAATTTCTCGCATTTTAGCTTCTAATTGTTCAATAATGAACCCATTGTGCATTGTTCCAATTGTATAAAATTCTAGCCCTAAGTGATTCTTTCCCTTATGATCTCAACCAAACAAATCAATTATTGAATTTAATTAATGTAGAAATTAATTTCGGACCATAGCAACAATCATACAATAGCTGGAAAAGTAAATAGGATGCATAAAACAGTGTTTTTTTCTAAGTAAGACTAATTCAATTAAAAAAGGCAAAAATATAATTACACCGAGGCCCTGCCTCAAACTCTGTTTCTAGCTTTCATCGAAACAGTTGATACTGCCCCAGATTGGGGAAACCAACATGAAATTGCAAAACAGTTACCATATAACCCTGAACTGACATCAACAGACACCATAATACGACCTTGTGACACAGAAAAAAGGTGCAACTCAACAACACTGGACATGACAGCAAACCAACAAAACTACTGAACTGCTAAACATACGCAAAAATATCAAGCGACTGGACCAAACCGTGACCTGCCTGAGGCCGATTTGGTTCATGGGTGGCTGCATTTGGCAGAGGACATCAATTTTTTTTCTACTCCTCCGGAGTTTCCTCGACCACGGGACACACATACTGTTCCAAATCGTCTTCCTTTTTCTCCACATCGCTCTTCTCAACATCGCCTGTAGGCCCCTCCATCTGTTGGGTGCCTCTTGATCTGCCAACACACCCCACCATTAAAGCCATGACTGCAGAGCAGCCACCCGCCCGTTGAAAGTCGTCTACATGCTCATTGTCACCATGCATTCTGCTATGCCTGATTCCCTGGCTATCATCCTTTGAATTTTTCTCCTGACTCCTCTCATATCCTGGGCTCTCATCCCCTGAGAATGCTCCTTAGAGCTTGTCACTTGATCACTGTCCAACATTTCTTCTTCAGTGAAGACAACGGTCACCTTAGCAGTGATAGTAGGTTTATTTAGATGGATATGGAGCCTGAAATGGGTAGTGTGAGAGGCATAGCTAGGACTCTGCTGGGAAATAACAAAATGGAGCCCAAAATCTCTGAGCGGATCCCTTAACTCCATCCCACGCCCCCGCCTACTGCGCGCGTAGGAATAGTGTCTGAGTTGAGGTCTGGGTTGAGGCTCATCTTCCTGGTCCTGAGGAGGGGAAGGGGGAGCCGAGCTCTGCGGAGTATGAGGTCTCGCTCTGACTCCCCGAGAACCTCCAAATCGACTCCTCATTTGATGCCTTACCATCCTGGTGAGGACTGAGAGCACATCAATGGGATATTCAGTTGGGGAGGGGGATTGATTACAGAAAGAGGGCCTCTGAGCAGGATTTACAGGGCAAAGCATGGAGTGGGAGAAATGGTGGCCATTTCCAAAATCGATGCAACTAAGGTGCCAACAACGTTTTCATGTAGCTGTTCTGGTACCTGCGAGCTTTGCCTACAGCGGACAATAGCTACGAATCGGGGGACGAACAATGGGAACAGGAGGCGCCATTCTGATATCTACTGTTTCCATATCTCGGCCTGATGGGCCATTTATTTCCATCTGCATGCTGGTCAGATTTCGACTGCAGTGAGCCTGGATCCGGGCCCAATTCATCACCTGGCTGGTCCTTGCGCTGGCGTTTCTAAGTGAGCCCATTAATGCTCTTTGAAAACACCCGCACCCGGGTCATAAAACAGTTTTTGCATAAAATGGTTTTTGGAAATGTTTGAGACCACTCAGAGCAATGATGGCACTGTACAAAGGAAGTTTAATGCTTAGCCAGGTGGATGGGCTTAAAACAAAATTGAAAAGGCCAACTTGCAGTCCGAAAAGGGTCAAGCCCTAAAAGAGACCTGAACCTCAAGATCAGACTATGGTGGAGGGACGAAAGGCCTAAGAAGGTTTGCTAGATTTTTGTAAAGGCAAAGCCGTTATAAACCAATTGTATAAAATGGTTTTTGGAAATGTTTGAGACCACTCAAAGCAATGATGGGACTGCACAAAGGAATTTTGTGCAAGGAGGCTATCACATCAACCCAGGAACTTGCATGAAAAGCAATTATATTCCTCCTTCCTTACAGTGACTATTGAGAAAGTTCCTAGAAAGTTACTATCACTATTCAAAGGAATAAGAAACTTTACTCTGTTCTTTCTTGGGTTCAAAGAAAACTGAAGAGTAACCATGACTATCAAAAAGCAATAAATTAGATGTCACAAGATTAAAGCTAAAGATAAGACAGAAGAATACTAATATGGAATGGAATTTCAACAAAGGGACATGCCATTTTGGAAACATACCCTATAACATGACATAGGTCACAATCAAAAGCTGAAGATGGTCCATGAACCAAAATAGATTTTATATTTTTTATGCCATAACAGGGCCAAAGAAGATTGGTAAGCTAGATACTCTCACTATTCAAAGGAATTAAAATGTTTAGATATTTGTTTTCACATATTCTAATATGATCCCACTGTAGCAGAGTGAGGTACAAATGTTGGAGAATTCCTAAAACAATCGAGATTTTTTCAATTTTAGGACTCGAACTCAGATAGTCAGATTGCTGCCACTCCTCCTTCCATATTTCCCTGCAGATTTGATTGAATGAGGCCTTCAAGCATCAATGTACCATTACAAGGCACATGGCCCGTTGGCAGAGAAAGTAAGTTGTGAGCTGAACATCCCATGGCTGAACACTGTGGCAACACCTATCTCCTATGTAGCATGTGCATTAAACTGCAACCCTTGAAAGCACGTTGGCTCAGGGGCCAGCTTGACCAACTCGAAATCCGAGACCTTGGCCCTCATGTCGTCGCCCAGAAGAATATTAGAGGGCTTCAGATCTCTGTGAATGAAGCTCGTCTGTGCAAGGATGTGCAGGTACTCAACTCCGCGGGCGAAATCGAGGGCAATGGAATGAAATGGAGTGATTCCATGTGTACCTGCGTATTCAGGGGCCAGATAACCAAAAGTGCCGGCCAGCCTGGTTTCAACAAAAAACTTTCCATCAGGGGCCAGCGTGACCAACTCGAAATCCGAGACCTTGGCCCTCATGTCGTCGCCCAGAAGGATATTAGAGGGCTTCAGATCTCTGTGAATGAAGCTCGTATGTGCAAGGTTGTGCAGGTACTCAACTCTGCGGGCGACATCGAGGGCAATGGAATGAAATGGAGTGATTCCATGCATACCTGCGTATTCAGGGGCCAGATAACCAAAAGTGTCGGCCAGCCTGGTTTCAACAGAAAAGTTTCCATCAGGGGCCAGCTTGACCAACTCGAAATCCGAGACCTTGGCCCTCATGTCGTCGCCCAGAGGGATATTAGAGGGCTTCAGATCTCTGTGAATGAAGCTCATCCGTGCAAGGCTGTGCAGGTACTCAACTCCGCGGGCGACATCAAGGGCAATGCTAAGCCTCTGTTTCCATTCTAGCGGCCTCAACCCGGCCGCCGCCCATTCAAACAGATGCAGACTCAACGGCCCCTGGGGCATATACTCGTACACCAGCATCTTCTCCTCGCCATCGATACAGTACCCAAGGAGACGAAGCAGATGCGCTGCTCAGACAGTTAAGGAGTTGCAGCTATCTCAACATGATCCAACGACTCAAGATGGCTCAATCGTCTAACATATCATCTAATGGTGCAAAGTAATGACACATAAGCAGAGAGCAAAGTTGATTTCAGAGGGGAACGCCTTACGGCGTAATAAATGGATGATTTAAAGATTAAATTACTATTTTATGTTAAACTCAAATTTTGTTAAGGGACTAAAAGGAATAAACCATCAAATTAAGGAAGCCATATATTAACCATATCCCATGCTAAAATAGTAATCGCCCATATCCACTGAAATATCTATCCTCGAAATTTTATTGCTCCGAGAGCTGTATTATAGTTCAATATAAGCACGATGTGTGATTTTCTCGGTATTAACATGGATTGATAGGAAAAAAATAAAATCTAAGAATATGTTTTTATTTTTTATTAAATATTATTATTTTATTTATTATATTTTAAGATAAAATTTAAATTTATAAGAATAGAGAAATTTGATCTCTGGTCTAAAATTGTTAGTAAATCTATGGAATAGATCTAAAATTAGATGAATCGAAAGTTACCAAATTTCGCTGTACTACCAATAAAAAAAATCGAAAATTGGAAGTTCAGTAGAGTGCACGAGAGATTAGGTTGATTAGTATAGGAAGACTAGCGCTCAGATTTCCAATACTAAAAGGTAATCTGGTTGTAATATCATGCAAGTGTATGATGTGACGGTCCAGGCGGGTTGGTTTGCATGCTTTTTGGTCGGTTTCGATTCTTGTGGAACTGCGCGTATGCTGCAGTCTATGTTGATCCAGGCGACCCTGGTGTTGGCGATCAAGCTTCGATGTGAAGCTCCATGTGAAAGCGACCCTGGTGTTCGCGATCAAGCTTCGATGTGATGGCTGGCTGTCAGTGCTCTGACACGCATATGTACCCATATGTAATAAAAGAAGGCTCAAAAAAAGCCATAATGCTTCTAAAGGCAACTAACCCATCGAGTTGTAATAGTAACTGGAAATTACTTTGATTATAATGTAAAAAAAAATCTGGTTGTAATGGTAACGGGAAATTACTTCGATTATAATGAAAGGACAATGTTCTTGAGAAAACATAAATCAGCACATACATAACCAGAGTTCATAAATTCTAGGTTTTAAGTAGCCTGAGCAAGAGAAATATCGGCTCTATCTCTATGTTTGTTCTCCGTCTCAGCCTAAACAGACGAGTGAAATACAGAGGATGCAGGGGATGCACATATGTGCAGTGAAAGATCCAAATTCAAATCTTGTAATCCAAACATGTCAATAATATCCATCATATCAGATAAGAAGTTGGGGCACACATTTGTCAACGAAACAGAGTGGGAGATGGAGGCTGCTGAGAGAAATAGACTCGATCCCAATGATAGACCTCCATATCCAATACAGTCTTAACAGAGAGAGACCTATAAAAGTAACAGAGGAGGCAGATACAAAAAGAAAACAGAGTTTTATAGATGGCGTCTTCAGTCAGCGTTTAGATCATAAAATGTCTAATCCCCTGTAGTGAGCCAGAGTAAAAAAACTGGAAAAAAATTCTTGCGGTCTCTGCGCTGAACCTTCCTTGGATAGACAATCTGCATCTCCATTTTGGATCTTGGATCCGGTAGATATGTGAAATAGTGATAGAGTGAAACTCTTTGATCAAACACTGAATTCTGCATTTCCAAGCATCAAGATTTGGAGAATTGAAGGAGCCTTTGTCATTTGTCCAGTCAATAACAGATGTGGAGTCTCCAAAAACTAAAAAATCCGTAAGGCCAAGCCAAAAAAACACAATACAAAACTCCCCGTGTGATATTCCTACTCCGCTCTGCTCCGGCATTTCAGCGAGGCAGCACTAAAATCTTTCTGCAACTAACAAATAACAGCTTGATCGGCTACTAAATGGCACGGAATCCACCGTTTCTCTTTGAGAATCCTTCCTCTCTGTACATCCAAGTAGTGGCCGTGGTCCTCCTTCTGCAAGGAATTATGTTAGGATTGATGGAATTCAAAGGCATTAATCTCAAATTCTCTAAATTTGCCAGTTCCAAACCAGGTTCTTCATCTAGCCAAATACCCAGCAAGCTGGCAATGTTTGTTGCCTATCCGCCTGCCTTCTTGACTTGCACACTAGTTCTCTTCAGCAAATTAGACTGGCCCAATGCAAGCACTTTTCTTCACAAATTGGGTCTCTTGCAGCTTTCAACAAGTTTGAATCTGCACAAAGAAGCAGAGCCCCGTTTCCTCATCCTGGCTACTGCTCTGGCCATTCATTTCCTGAAGCGAGTTATGGAGGTATGTGTTATTGAATAGAATTGTCTGTATCTAGATAACTCTGTTTCAAGCAGATTCTAATATATACATCAGCATAACAGGTCCTGTTTGTTCATCGCTATTGTGGAGGTATGACCATCGATACATTTGTGTTCCTACCTTTGGGCTACCTTTTTATAGTTGGCAATCTGCTTTATGATATTCAACTCTCTGTGGAGTACCTGGGTCGTCCATCTGTGAATTTGATACCCTTGGGAATAGTTCTGTTCATTGTGGGTATCAGTGGGAACTTCTATCACCATTATTTGCTGTCGAAGCTTCGCAAAGATGGAGTGAAACTGTACTGTATTCCCCAAGGAGGCCTATTTGGGTGTGTGGTTTGCCCCCATTATTTTTTCGAGCTTATTGAATTCCTGGGCGTAGCTTTCATCTGCCAGACTCCGTTTGCTTTCTGTGTAGTTGCCATGATGTTCTTCATTCTGGTGGGTAGAAGCATATCAACCAAGTCATGGTATATGAAAAAGTTTCTGTTTGAGGACTTCCCTAGTCACCGAAAGGCTCTGATTCCATTCCTCATGTGACACAGTGCAATTAAGGTTCTGAGATTGGCTAATTGTTATTGCTGTTCAAGGTATTAAATTTGGCAGTGGGTTACCTAAGGTGCTGTAATGTAATGAGAAAAGCTAGGTTACAGAACTTCAGTTGTTCCTGTCATGAGTTGATTGGATCATGTACAATTAATATCTTTATGTTTGACCCATATTCACATAATTGTGATTTTATCTGATCATATGTGTTTGAACCCAAAATTTGATATTGGCAAAATTATGTTTTCCTGTGTCTTTTGGCATGTGGTCTCTGTGTGAAGGTTTCCTGTCATGAGTTGACTGGATCATGTACAATTAATATCTTTATGTTTGACCCATATTCACATAATTGTGATTTGATCAAATGTGTTTGGACCCAGAATTTGATATTGGCAAAATTATGTTTGCCTGTGTCTTTCGGCATATGGTCTCTGTGTGAAGGTAAATAACAAGACCCAGAATAATGATATATAAAAAAGCTTGAGGAATTCACAAATCACCTAAAGGCTTTGATTCTTTTCCTCACATGACATACTGTCATTAAGGTCCTTACTTTGTCTGATTTTTATTTCTGGCCCTAAATGTGGCAGTAGGTACCTTGGTGGGATTCCATAGTTGTGATTTGATTTAATTCATGCAATTAATATTGGTATGTTTAGACCCTAAATTTTACAAATATGTGATTTTTTTTTTTGTAGTCTGAACCCAAACGTTTACATTGGCAAACTATGTTTGCATCTATCTCTTGGCTTGTGGGCTCTGTGGGAAAATCATAAGTCTATGTTGTAATAGCTTTAACAGATGCAAAAGCCATCTCCTTCTCCCTTATTGATTATCTCAGATGTGATTTTTAACATTTCCATTCATCATTAGATGGCCACGCAGAGGGCATTTGATCACTGCTACGTATTTATGAGATAGTCTAGGATGAGAATTTTCCACAGGTATGGCCTTGCAGAGGGCATCTGGTCACTGCTATGCATTTATGAGATAGTTAAAGAGGAGAATTTGCCACAGGTGTTTTGTTATTGATAGGATTATTCATCCCTTTTCTTCCCATTTTCAATCATTATATTCTCAACTTTTCCTCATCTGTTCTCTGTTCTTGATCGTCTAAATCAGCATAAAATGATCTGGTCGTGAGTGGGATTGCGACCCACTGAACTGCACAAGGATTCAACATTTCACCAAGCTAAGATAGTAATCAGGTAGACCGTAGAAGAAGCTTGCGCTGAAGACTAACACAGGGAGACTGCAGTAAACGATGGCGCCAAGTAATATCTGGAACCTAGTTAAAGAAACATACTAGCTGAGTGAAATGAACCAGTACACAACCGGTAATGAAACAGGTTACGTATAATCTGTTGAATTCCGCAAACAATATGCATATGTACCTTGCAATATCAGTGGATTGGATAAAATGCTGTATAAGCTGGGATATATATCCGATTGGACCAATCATATGGTGTATACACCCTATTCCAGGGTTGATTCAATGATTGATTTAATGATGCATATATCCCAACTTATATAACATTTAATATACGGACAACTTATATAACATTTAATGTACGGATAGTTTGCTTTTGAATAGTTCAGAGTTGTATATATCTCAACATATATAACATTTAAGTTACTGATTGTTTGCTTTTGAATATTTTAAAGTTGATTCAATAATGTGTATATCCCAACATTTTTTGAATAGAAAAATAAAACGTTTTTTTATGGATTATAATGAAAATACAATGTTCCAGAGAAAACATAAATCATCACACACATAATCAGAGTTCATAGATTCTACGTTCTAAGTAGCCTGAGCAAGAAAAATATCAGCTCAATCTCTGTGTTTGTTCTCCATCTCAGCCTAAACAGTTGAACGAAACACAGAGGATGCAGAGGATGCACATATGTGCAGTCCAAGATCCAAATTCAAAACTTGTAGACCGACCATGTTAGTCATATCAGATAAGAAGTTGGGAGCACAGATTTGTTGACGAAACAGAGTGGGAAATAAAGCTGCTCAGAAAAATAGACCCAATCTCAATTATAGCCCTCCATATCCAATAGAGTCTTAACGGAGACAGTCCTATAAAAGTAACAGACGAGGCAGATACAAAAAGAAAACAGAATTTTGTAGATGGCCTCTTCGGTCAGCATTTAGATCATAAAATGTCCAATCCCCAGGCTACCCCAGCCATGAACAAGAGTAAAAAAACTCTTAAGGAGGTGGGCTGAAAGTTTGGATTTATGGGATGGGGTGAAAATACATATATCTGTTTATAATAAAAGTAATCTAACTTAAAAAGTTACAGTTCATTTTCTGGTTATCCAACTTTGAAAGTTGAAAACTCTGAAACATGAGTAAGATTCATTTGAATGACACTGCAAAGTACAGACTGTCCCATGGTTCCATAAGGATCTCTGTATTAATGTGCCCGCATACAAATGTAATGAAACTTAACTCCGCGGGCGACATCGAGGGCAATGCTAAGCCTCTGTTTCCATTCTAGCGGCTTCAGCCCGGCCGCCGCCCATTCAAACAGATGTAGACTCAGCCTAAACAGTTGAACGAAACACAGAGCATGCAGAGGATGCACATATGTGCAGTCCAAGATCCAAATTCAAAACTTGTAGACCGACCATGTTAGTCATATCAGATAAGAAGTTGGGAGCACAGATTTGTTGACGAAACAGAGTGGGAAATAAAGCTGCTCAGAAAAATAGACCCAATCTCAATTATAGCCCTCCATATCCAATAGAGTCTTAACGGAGACAGTCCTATAAAAGTATCAGACAAGGCAGATACAAAAAGAAAACAGAATTTTGTAGATGGCCTCTTCGGTCAGCATTTAGATCATAAAATGTCCAATCCCCAGGCTACCCCAGCCATGAACAAGAGTAAAAAAACTCTTAAGGAGGTGGGCTGAAAGTTTGGATTTATGGTATGGGGTGAAAATACATATATCTGTTTATAATAATAGTAATCTAACTTAAAAAGTTACAGTTCATTTTCTGGTTATCCAACTTTGAAAGTTGAAAACTCTGAAACATGAGTAAGATTCATTTGAATGACACTGCAAAGTACAGACTGTCCCATGGTTCCATAAGGATCTCTGTATTAATGTGCCCGCATACAAATGTAATGAAACTTAACTCCGCGGGCGACATCGAGGGCAATGCTAAGCCTCTGTTTACATTCTAGTGGCTTCAGCCCGGCCGCCGCCCATTCAAACAGATGTAGACTCAGCCTAAACAGTTGAACGAAACACAGAGGATGCAGAGGATGCACATATGTGCAGTTCAAGATCCAAATTCAAAACTTGTAGACCGACCATGTTAGTCATATCAGATAAGAAGTTGGGAGCACAGATTTGTTGACGAAACAGAGTGGGAAATAAAGCTGCTCAGAAAAATAGACCCAATCTCAATTATAGCCCTCCATATCCAATAGAGTCTTAACGGAGACAGTCCTATAAAAGTAACAGACGAGGCAGATACAAAAAGAAAACAGAATTTTGTAGATGGCCTCTTCGGTCAGCATTTAGATCATAAAATGTCCAATCCCCAGGCTACCCCAGCCATGAACAAGAGTAAAAAAACTCTTAAGGAGGTGGGCTGAAAGTTTGGATTTATGGGATGGGGTGAAAATACATATATCTGTTTATAATAAAAGTAATCTAACTTAAAAAGTTACAGTTCATTTTCTGGTTATCCAACTTTGAAAGTTGAAAACTCTGAAACATGAGTAAGATTCATTTGAATGACACTGCAAAGTACAGACTGTCCCATGGTTCCATAAGGATCTCTGTATTAATGTGCCCGCATACAAATGTAATGAAACTTAACTCCGCGGGCGACATCGAGGGCAATGCTAAGCCTCTGTTTCCATTCTAGCGGCTTCAGCCCGGCCGCCGCCCATTCAAACAGATGTAGACTCAGCCTAAACAGTTGAACGAAACACAGAGGATGCAGAGGATGCACATATGTGCAGTCCAAGATCCAAATTCAAAACTTGTAGACCGACCATGTTAGTCATATCAGATAAGAAGTTGGGAGCACAGATTTGTTGACGAAACAGAGTGGGAAATAAAGCTGCTCAGAAAAATAGACCCAATCTCAATTATAGCCCTCCATATCCAATAGAGTCTTAACGGAGACAGTCCTATAAAAGTAACAGACGAGGCAGATACAAAAAGAAAACAGAATTTTGTAGATGGCCTCTTCGGTCAGCATTTAGATCATAAAATGTCCAATCCCCAGGCTACCCCAGCCATGAACAAGAGTAAAAAAACTCTTAAGGAGGTGGGCTGAAAGTTTGGATTTATGGGATGGGGTGAAAATACATATATCTGTTTATAATAAAAGTAATCTAACTTAAAAAGTTACAGTTCATTTTCTGGTTATCCAACTTTGAAAGTTGAAAACTCTGAAACATGAGTAAGATTCATTTGAATGACACTGCAAAGTACATACTGTCCCATGGTTCCATAAGGATCTCTGTATTAATGTGCCCGCATACAAATGTAATGAAACTCAACTCCGCGGGCGACATCTTCTCCCCGCCGTCGATACAGTACCCAAGGAGACGAAGCGGATGCGCTGCTCAGGCAGTTAAGGAGTTGCAGCTATCTCAACATGATCCAGCTGCTCAGGCAGTTAAGGAGTTGCAGCTATCTCAACATGATCCAACAACTGACGATGGCTCAATCGTCTAACATATCATCTAATGGTGCAAAGTAGTGACACATAAGCAGAGAGCAAAGTTGATTTCAGAGGGGAACGCCTTACGGCGTAAAAATAAAAGGTGGGACACAGCCTTCTCGGGATCTTTTCTTCTAATGCACCTAAGAGACGATTTAATGAGGCTCTCAGGAGAAATGACAGGGCACAGCATTCTGACAAGTACTAGTATAACTGTTCTAAAAAGAAAGAACTCGGAATGTCAAGAAGCCTTACTCTAAAACAGCACCAAGAGCACACAACATACGATATCCAACACTCTTTACACTAGTTTGACGTGAATATGGTGAAACACTGAAATCCTATTTGAAAATTTAAAGATTAGAACATAATCTATGGGCAAAACTAGAGCTGAATATATTTGTCATAAACTTGAACATACAAGTGGTCGATCAAGGTTCTCAACGTTGTGTTATATTTGCTTTGAAGGCATTCTCATTGCACTTAACATTTTCCATTCCACTCAACGCTTATTAAATTGTTTTTGTGTTTCAAGGACTTGCAACGCCAAAATACCAGTGGTCACCCCAAGGGAATACAGGTAATATACAGAACTTAATGCTAAAAAAAAGCGTCTCAAATGAAAAGACATCTAATTGCAGAAATGTAGAAAAAATTACTGTCCCACTTATATATCTAAAATTTTAATATGTCATTCTCAATCACTAAAGTTAGACTCAATAATTTCTTATTCGTGAATATGCACATTGGAAAGCCCAAGCAATTCAATATATTGAAGTCATGATGTTTTCTGTACAAGAAAATAGCATGCTCATGTCAACCAGAACCAGAACTGATGGGACCTAGACTCCCAAGTTGCATGTTGTCAAGGCATTATGACTACATCTTTTGTTTAATGTTCTCTGCATAACTCATTAAAAAACCGATCTCCTCTCATGCACCCACAAATAGCATCTAGTCGATATTATTAAAATTTAGATAGGGAATACAACTTCTACCTTTTCACTAAGTAAAGAATCAACATATATAGGTGGTGTTATTATTGCATTGTATATCTCGATTCAATAAATACACCTCTAATACAAATAGTTAAAATCCATAAACCGATAAATCCATAAATATCAAGCCAAGTGTTTCTTATACTACTATCTATTCATTGGATCATCGTCCATTCTAAACCTAAAAGTCCTACAAGATATTTTGGAATCAAAGTGAAGCCAAATGCCATCCACCTACCACCTCATAAATCAACTGTCCTTAAAATTTACAAAGTAAAAAAAGATGGACTTTGAAACCAGGCAGACGGTGAGAAAATCTTACATGGTCAAATAAAATCCATCAAAAATTCCATTCACCTTGCCATGCATGACAATTTTAAACCCGAAAAACAATCCCCAAGGCGGCTTGAGCTACACGTTAAGTAAGGATTTCCTCACTCTATTCAGACTCAAACTTTACCTATTACCTTCTCATCACCTCAGAACTCCATTGCTGTTCTGTCACTGAGCTCCTTCCATTGGCCATGGGAAAGCTTCTTTTTGTTCTCCTTGCACGGAATCCCTGCCTTGGGTTGGGGTTGATCCTCCCTGCATTGATTCTCTAGGAGGCATGTAATCACTCCGCCCCCCCTGCATGGGACCTCTTCCGTCCATGTTTGACCTATAATCTTGTCGATCACCAGGGATTGTACCTCTTCCATCGATAGGTGACCTATAATCTTGCCTCTCTCCCTGCATAGAGGTAGGTGGAGTGTGCCTATAGTAATCTTGTTGATACCCCCTCCCTTCCATAGGCGGAGGAGGAGGAGGCCTGTTGTAATCACCTGTCATTGGTCCTCTACCTTCCATAGGCGGGGGTGGAAGAGGCCTGTTGTAATCGCCCGGCATTGGACCTCTTCCTTCCATAGGCGGAGGTGGAGGTCTGCTATAATCCTGCTGATAGCCCGGCATTGGGCCCCGTCCATCCATATGGGGAGGAGGAGGTCTATTATAATCCTGTTGATAACCTGGCATTGCCCCCCTACCTTCAGTAGGTGGAGGCGGTACTCTGGTGTAATCTTGAGGAGGAGGCCGGTTGTAATCCTGCGGAGGCCTGTTGTAATCTTGTGAAGGAGACATGTTATAATTTTGAGGAGGCCTGTTATAATCTTGAGGTCCACCTGGCATTGGGCCTCTTCCCTCCATAGGCGGAGGTGGGGGCGGCCTGTTGTAATCCTGTCGATCACTTGGAAATGGACCTTCAGGGGGAGGTCTGTTGTAATCTTGAGGTCGGTTGTAATCTTGTTGAGGTCTGTTGTAATCTTGTTGACCACCTGGCATTGGACCTCTTCCTTCCAGAGGTGGCCTGAAATCTCTCCTATCTCCCTGCATACCACCCCTCCCATCCATGGGCATTGGGTCTCTTCGTTCAACAGGCATGGAATCTCTGCGATTGCGGTTTCTTGGCCTGTCATTGTACCTTCCACTAGACCTGTTATTATATACCCGAGTGTCTGGTATAATTACCCCATTGATGTACTTATCTCCTGCGAACAGAAGCATAGAAATACAAATATTTCAGTATAACTACACAAATCATGATTTGTATGCATTCTCAACACATTCAGCAACAAAGAGCAGATCTTAGAAAGCTCAATATCCCTGATCAGATCTCCACTTAAGATCTTAATCAACTTTGATTTCCAATTTTTGCTGTAAAAGCAGATCTTAAAATAAAAAGCTCAACATCCCTGATCAGATCTCCACTTAAGATCTTAATAAACTTTGATTTTCAATTTTTACTGTAAAAGCAGTTAACTATCAAAAGTACGTTAGAAGCACATCCAGTCCCAAAATGCCAAATAAACCCTAAGAAATCATCACATATAGGAGAAGAGGACACATAAACTAATTAACCTTCTACACGAACATAACCATATATATCCAGCGAAAAGTGCCCCGACCCAACAAGCCCACCCTCCACCAAACAACAAAAACCAAAAAATAAAAGAAAAACTTTTAACCATGAAAAACATCAACTATGAAATTGAACATATCCGGCACACAAGAATTATGGATTATATTTTCTGCCAATTTATTCAACTCTCGCTAATCAAATTCAGAGCATGCTCACGACACTTACCTCCATACTCCTTATTTACAGGATCAATATATGAATCAGGCAGCACCCAGACAACGCCCGGCAGGCCTACAAAACACTCCAATAATTGGCAATTCAGATAGTGTGTAAGGATACCAACATTTATCGAGTCAAAATTGCCGCCATTTTCATTAACGGATCTAGAACATGAACTGAATTAGTAAAACAATAGCATGACGAATAATTTAAAATGGCATACTATACCCTTCATTTTTTCGGAGAGTTCCTCTGATATCTGGGCCTGAAACCCCGTATAGGTTGTTGTAGACAAAGCATAGATCCTTTTTTTAGCTTCCTCTTCACTGTACGACATTATACCCTCATTTCATGAGCTAAAATAGACCCGGCTCACGAAAACAATAATAAACCCTTAACCCTGAGGCAAAATTAAAGGAACTGGATTTTTTCCATACCTTCCGACCACCTTCGCCAGGGTTTTTATAAACGTATCAATCTTTTCCTCACGGGTGGGCTGAGGATCAGGAAATTCCATTGTAATAAGCCAGTGCTCGTAGTCGCAGCCTTCGAAAAGAATAGTAGTGTCTCCTCGCTTGTTGTCCGAGTCTACAGGGGAGCAAACTGGTCCATAAGTTGAAACCCTCCGACGTCCTATAAGACATTGTGACAGTGGCGACGGCAAGCTGAAACCAGTTAAGTGGCCTTCAACGGAGAAGGCTACTGGTACCAAGCGGTCAGAAGGCTGAGCCCTGCTAAATGTTGCTGTAGAGAAGGCCCTCGCCAGGGTTACACCGCGACGGAGACGAACTGCCAGCGTCGCCATGGCTTCTACTTGAAGTACAAATTGCGAGCTAGGGTTTAAGCAAAGAGGGTTTAAAGACTTGTAGGCTTATATTGACGCGCACAGTAATTTAGGGATTGATATAAAATGGCTATCAGGAAACTTCTAGAATTAGGGTTTTGTTGAACGCGGAGGTTGAAGATGAAACCATGTAATAATTATACACAAGAGACTTGTTATCACCGCGAGTTTCCTTTTATCGCAATATCATTTCCTTTTATCTCTTCAAAATATGTATCAAATAAATGATCGCAATATCATTTCCGTAGCTAAAGGAAGGATGTCTTAATTATGTTCTTGCATAGAGTGAACGAAGGAACAAATTTAAAATTTTTCTTTCTTTTACTTCTCGTTTCGTTACGATTATTTTCATTTTTTTCTCAGGAATATGGATGGATGTCTTAATTATGCTCTTGCATAGATTGAATGAAGGGACATTTAAAATTTTTCTTCTTTTACTTCACGTTTTGTTACGGTTATTTTCATTTTTTTTTCCCATGAATATGGTTATTATGGCGTAGGAAATTTTAATTTTACCAATTTATTTTTATATTAAAATTAAATCTCAAGTGTATTTTAATTTATTTTTTTCAAATTATTTTATAACATTAAATTTATTTTATTATAATTTATTAATTTTTAGATCTTTTAATTTTTTAATAATTTGAATTATTTTAAATTGAATTAAAAAAATCAAAAATAGGAAATAAAGTAAATTTATAATTATAATAAATGTTTTATTAAAATTTTAAATTACCTTTAAAAATGTGCATTTTATCATTTCAGAAATAAGATAATTATATTAAGATTTAAGTATGTATTCTTTATCATTACTTAAAAAATGGTTTAAATTGAAAGTTATTTCATAGATGTTGTATATTATATATTTTGAATAAATAATAAGTGATATAGTTATATATAATGATTTTTGAGGTAAAATAGTATGGCTAATTATATTTGAGTTATTATATGGTTGAAATGAGTGTTTTTCACTATATAAATTACTTTTATTTGGTTACTTGGTGTAAGTTTAGAAGTGATAGTTAATATTATGTAAACCATGGTTTCCTTGGTTACTAGGTGCAAATTCCAATTAGGTGATTGACATTATGGAAATTGCAATTACCATTCTATATGTGATTATTGATTTTGCTAAATTAATTTTGTTAACTTCAATCTCTATTGAAACTTATGAGAAATTAATAGGTGATTGAAGATGAGTCATAATGAACAACCTTAAGATAATAAAACAATGATTATTAGTAAATGATATTTGTGGGAAATGTGTTTCAATATCTATCCAAACCTATAAGAAATTAGTGGGAAACGTGTTTCAATCTCTATCCAAACCTATGAGAAATTAATGGATAAATGGAGGTGAAACACCTTTCCTCACCTACACACACATATGAAAGGGACTCTATACTCATTAAATTTTGAATCTAGGTTGTTTGCACAGAGGAACCCTTTCTCAACCACCAAATTACATCCCAATGACAAGTTCTAGTTACTAGGCGCAAATATCAAAAGTAATTATTAACACTATGCAAGTTGGGAACAAATCCTATAGGTGACAATTAGCACCATGCAAATTCTAGTTACCAAAATCAAATCAAAAGAATAAACTAAAGATAAAAAACAAGTATACACAATTGATTATATTTCAAGAACAATCAAGTGAAATATTTAAGTTGAGGATTTGACCATTGACAAAAAGACAATCTAGATCACCTTCGAGGATTCATAACATGTATGCATTTGTTCCTATTTTTTGATTATTTTATAAGGATGAAGGCAAATTTTTTGAAATGTATTATATATAAACTAAGTTCTAAAAACAAAGTATATGCAATTGACCATATTTCTAGAACAATCAAATGAAATATTTTTTGAGGATTTGGCCATTGATAAGTCCTAAAAACAAAGTATATGTAATTGACTATATTTATAGAACAATCAAATGTAATATTTTTTGAGGATTTGGCCATTGACAATAAGGGAATCTATATCACCTTCCAAACTTTGTAACATATATTTGTTGGTTCCTTCTTTTTAGTTATTTGAAAGGAATGAAGCCACAAGTTTAAAACTTAATATGATTTCCTTTTGCCTCATTGAATTTGTCCCACTTTAAAACCAAATCACCTATTTTGAAATTTTTATCACTAGCATTATACTCATCAAACCCTATTTTTATGGTCTACTGGTGGCAAGCAAATATCTACTTGGTTTTATCCATTTCTTCCTACAACAAGGAGTGTATCAATCATGTTTTGAAGAGTTGCAGAAGGTTGGCCTATAGAATCTTGTCAAAGTTGTAATGAAGGAAAGAATATATTTAATGGTAGAATTGCTTCTTTCACATATACTAAGTAATGCATAGATGTGCCTAATTCTCCTCTAGGTGTTTTACCCTATCTACCCATAAAGCATTAGATAAGGCATTTAGTCAATTCCTAAGATTTCCCACTATTGTATTATTTATGATATCGATTAAAATCTTGTTGGTTAATTTAGCCACTCCATATCCTTGTAGATAGTAATTAGTCAAATAATGTAGAATTAAACCTTTATCTAAAACAAATTCAAACAATAATGAAGAAGAAAAATAGGATATGTTATCAAGTAGAACAAATAAACCAAATTCAAACAATAATGAAGATGAAAAATAGGATATGTTATCAAGCATAACAAATAAAGGAATGTCAAACATAGTAATCAAATTTTGTTTAATAAACTAACAATTACCTTTTTAGTCACGTGCATTAATGACTCTTCTTCAATGCACTTAGTGAAGTACTCAATAGTAGTGAAGATATACTTGTGCTACTTGGAAGAACATGGGTTGATTTCTTTGATAATGTTAATCATCCATTACTCAAAAACATGTGACTAGAAACAAGTTGCAATGGTAGTATTGATTTGTCTAACTTAGGTGGTTGGGAGGTGTTATCACCCCAAGAAACTCTCCTAGGTTGTATATCAGAGATGGTCGGGAACATTACAAACTCAACAAAAATGTTGGAAAATGGTGGATGAATGGAAGGAATGATGCATATTCAAGCCAGATAACCACTTCTACTATGCTTAACCCCAGTCATGGGTGAACACCCCCAGACTACAAGACTTTAGACCACCAATTACTCACAGTTTGAGGATAAGGTGATGATGGAGAATATTGACCATACCAGCAGATGCACAAGACCCTGTGATGGCCGGCTGCAACCAGTTAAAAGGTCTGTAAATCTATTTCCTAATGGACAGACAGGATGACAGCTCTCTGGCATTAAAATAACAGAAACCTGCATACAAATTCAATGATACAAACTAGATTCTAACGCAGAGGTGGGATGATAGCCCCTCTAATGCTAAACCTCAAAAGCACATGAAAAATGCATAACAGGCACAGCCTAGAACAAAGAAGAACTGGAAAGTGAGCAATTAATAGCAAAAGAAGCTTGCATTAGCTGAAAATGAAGACCAGACGCTGCAGGTATCACAGTGGTTACAACCTTCAGAAGTTGAATTTTACATCAAAATAACATTCATCAACCCTCATTACATCTTGTTTGTGGGTATATATGGAGTTTGCTTACAAAATTGCTCTGCTATGCTATGCGTGGTGGGGTCATAACTGACCACCAACCACATTTACAATCTAATATGGGTCTCTGCTGCAAACTGTGTGTTTTAATAAATCAATTTGACATTCACTGGTACTTTGTTGTCCTTCCCGAACAGGTGGAGTATTGTACAAATAAATTTCAATAACCGTTGTAGGCATTGAATTGCTCGAGGATCGTCCTTTCTTTCTCAGCCATGGTGCTCTTTGAATGTGGTTGTTGAGGATTCAATGCGCAGAGTGCTGAATCATGGCTTCCTTTCTCCTTTCGGGTACATTGGACGTGCTATGGACGCAGGCGGTATGGAGGAAGATCCACCATTGGATAGCGCAAATCGACGGTGGAGGGATCTTTGCAATAGCTATCGGGAGGAAGCGGGAACAGGAAATGTGAGCCGTTGGATATGACAGATGAACGACTGAGATCTCTTGGCAGGCGGCGTAGGGAGGAAATGTAGACGGGCGAACATGGGCCGTCGAATCATAGTCGGGCAGATCCGACGGCTAACGGGCGGCGGAGGTGAGCGAATGTTAACGAGATAGGAATAGACGTGTGGGCGGTAAGCGATTTCCCTGAACCGCTCATCGGAGGTGGGTGGTATCCGTATGCGAGGGCGCAAGCACGTTCAACGAGCGACGCGTGGCTGGTGGGTCCGGCAGGAAACCGCTTTCCCTGCGGGCTATCGTACATGAAGCTTGCGGGAGCGGGAGCAGCATAAATCGTCGGATCACGAGGTGGAGGATCAGATGGCGGTGTTAAAAGCACGTGCTTTTTAACTGATGTGACGGGGAAAGCCGCGGACTAGGGATTTTGCGAAGGCGCATAGTTATATGTGCTTTAAAACCTTAGCGCCTGGGGCTAAACGAAAAATGGGTTTATACAGGGTTACAAAGGATTATAGAGAAAAATGGAAATAACGGGGTTAAGGGAGGGTAAGGAAAATGAAGGGGGAGGAGGAAACAGAGGTAGCGGGAGTTATAAGGGTATAAACCAGACGAAGAGGGAAGAATAAAATGAACTGCTGCGAGCTCCTTAGGCATGAAACAACACTGCCACAGTAGTAATTTGGTTCTCCAAATGCATAAGTACATAGCAGAGCTAACACTAGCTCCTTCTGGGGATGAGATCCTCCCTGTGAGGTCTCAAGAACCTGCAGATCAATGCCTTCCTGATGAAAAACAAAATAACAAACTTCCTAGTGTTCCATTGGGCATGGAGTCTACTTTGCCTACACAAAACTGATAAAAACCAAATATTTACAACTTTTAAGGCCAAAGACCTTAAACAACATAATTCTTTAGAAAACGCCCATTAACTGGGCCAACAAAAACTGCTTCTCCTCCCATACTTTTCAGCATGAAGGTGTTGTTCCCTTGAATCTGAGAAATGATGAAAGGCTCTGTCCAAAAAGCATTAAATTTCTCATGATTTCCCTTCTTCTCCTGCAATGCATCCCACTTCAAAACCAAGTCACCAACCTGAAAATTATTTGTTTTTTCCTTCTTGTCAAAGGCTTCGTTGATCTTTTTCTGATGTGCTGCAGCTTTTTCAACCAGCTGTTCTCTAATCTGATGTACCTCTGCTAAATCAGTGATCCTTTTTGCCATGTCTTCTTCTTCATTCTGTTCTGTTTGAAGGAATTTTGCCACAGGGAGAGTTAGCTGAATTGGGAATACAGCCTCAGTGCCATATACCAGCTTGAAAGGAGAATTCCCGGTGGATTTCTTAATGGTTACTCTATCAGCCCACAGTGCATACTTGATCTTGGAATCCCAATTCTTTTTATTGTCTTCCAACAGCTTCTTAATTATCCTTATCAGGCTTTTATTTGAAGATTCTGCTAGACCATTTCCTTGAGGATAATATGAGGTGGAATGAACAAGTTTAATACCCATAGAATCACACATTTCCACCAATTCTTTTGCCCTAAAGTCTGCTGCATTATCTGTAACTAGTTTGTGTGGACAACCAAATCTGGTAAAGATATTTTCAATTAAAAACTTCATGACCACATTATGATCAGCCTTCCTGGTAGGGACTGCTTCAATCCAGTTAGTGAAATAATCAGTGGCTACTAATATCCATCTGTGCTGGCCACTGGAATGTGGATTGATTTCTCCAATGAAATCCAAGCCCCACTGCTGAAACGGTCCTTTTGCCTGTATTGGTTTTAGGGGCAGGGACTTCAACTGCTGCTTTTCTTCAAATCTTTGGCACCTGTCACAAGATTTAACAAAAGAAAATACATATAAAAAAAGGTGGGCCAATAGTACCCAGCTTTGATAATCTTATGGGCAGTGGTTTTCCAATAATGGTGCCCTCCACACATGCTGGAATGAAACTACTGCATAACTTCTTTTGACTATTCTTTGTCCAGACACCTCAAAAGCACTCCAGATGGATCCCTCCAGTAGAGCAGATTTTCATTGATGCAATATTTAGCTGCCCTAAGCTTTATAGTTCTAGCTTGACTTTGAGTAAAACTTGAAGGGATTTCTAGCTTCAGCAAGAAATTAATTATTGCAGAATACCAATCACAAGAAGCCAGATTTTTGGCCACTAACAGCTTTCTCTCTGGTTTAGCTGCTTCCTCTTTTTCATCTGTCTGACCGACTTCTACAACTGTGCACAGGAAATCTATATCTAATGATTTGCAATTTTCTTCAGCTAACAACCTAGCAAGACCCTGACCTCTGACAAGTTTAGTGGGCTTCAGTTCTATATTAAATTCAATTAGCTTTGCAATCCATTTAGCCCTTCTTCCATCAGCATCAGGTTGTGTTAAGAAATCTTTTATTGCAATGGAGGGTACATATGCAATTATCTTGGAATGCAAGATATAAACTCGGAAAGCTTTCAAGGATTTGATAAGGGCATATGCTTGTTTTTCAATAATATCATACCTTAGTTCAGCATCCCTCAAGTTCTTGCTGAAAAATGCTACTGGATGTTCTGAACCTTCTTCATCTTCTTGCAATAGAACTGCTGCAATGGTGTCTTCAGAGGCAAATGAGAATACATGGAACTCATTGCTGTAATCTGGACTTATTAACGTGGGAGCCTCCATAATAGCTTTTTTAATAGACTCAAATGAATTTCTTGTTGCATCAGTCCACCTGACCTCTACTCCTTTCTTCGACATGGAGATAATATGCTTCACCAATTCTGCAAAATTTGGAATAAACCTCCTTACAAAATTAATTTTGCCCAAAAAGGATTGGATATCTTTCTTCAATCTTGGGACAGACAAAGTCTGTATTGCTTTTACTCTTTCTGGGTCTATCCGTACACCTGCAGCAGAAACAATATGTCCCAACAGCTTGCCTTCTTCTAAAGCAAATTGAGATTTTTTAGGATTGACTGAAATTCCAAACCTCCTGCACTTCAGAAACACTTTTTCCAAATGATGCAAATGATCTTGATGGCTGCTAAAGTATACTGTTATGTCATCAAGGTAGATAAGAAAAAATTTATCCTTCTCTCCCACAAATGCTATATCCATAGCTCTCTAAAAGGTTGCTCCAACATTCATCAATCCAAAAGGCATCTTAGCATACATAAAAGTGCCCCAAGGAGTGGTAAATGCAGTCTTCTCTTGGTCATCTGGGTGCACAACAATCTGATTAAAGCCTGAAAATCCATCCAAGAAAGACATTACTTTGGCTCCTGAGACCTTCTACAACAAATGCTCCATTTTTGGTAGAGGATAGTTGTCTTTCTTAGAGCATTTGTTTAAGTTTCTGAAATCAACACAGAGTCTGATTTCTCCACTTTTCTTCCTCACCACTACTAGGTTGGCTATCCATTTTGAATATCTAAAAGGAACTATAATCTTGGCAGCCAACAATTTTTTAATTTCTTTTTCAACCAGTGGAAGAAGAATAGGATTTATTGGTCTCAGCTTCTATTTGAAAGGAATAGTGTCTTTCTCCAGAGGGATTTTATGCTGGATTATGTTCTTATCATACGTTTTCAGATCACTATAGTCCCAAGCAAACACATCAGCAAATTACCTCATTAAATTGTAGTATTCAACACTTTGATCAGCAGACAGATGAGTGGATAGATTTACATATCTAGGCTGATCTGGACTTCCTATATCATGCTTACAGACTGCAGATTGGTCTTCTTTTTGGGCAACTTTGTAAGGCACATCATTTTGGTCAAACAATCTTTCTAGGGGAATTAAACCTTTAGGAATATGATTGCTAGGAAGTTGGACAATGTTATTTTTACCAATTTTATTTCTAAGCTTGGCTTTGGGACTTTCTAACAAAGCTTCATTATCTTGGTCAATTTGCATTTCAGAAAACTCATCAATGACTTGTAGAAACCTATTTATCTCATCATCATCATCAAAAACTTTCCAATGCTGGACATTATCAGGCAAGGATGGTCTGTACTTCATTTGGACTTCATAAACTAATCTGGGAGGCATGGGAGGAATAAATAGACTAGCAGACGCAGCAAGGGAATCAGCAAGCTGATTTTTGGCTCTAGGGATATATGAAATACAGAAATAATCAAAACAATCTCTGATTCTCCATACCTCATCTCTGTATGCTTTCAGCCTTGGGTGCTTTACTTGAAATGTTTTATTTACTTGTTGAATGATCAAATCAACATCTCCAAATACCTTCATATTTCTGATTCCTCTATCTTTTGCTGCATTAAGGCCCAACAAGAGAGCCTCATATTTTGCTATATTGTTTATGACATGAAAAGCCAGCTTAAAAGACAGTTGTGTGGTTTCTTTCTTTGGAGATACTAGCACCACCCCTACTCCTGCAGTCTCCCTGGAACATGCTCCATCAAAGAACATCTCCCAAACTCGACCTCCTTGCTCTTCTTCGGCCTGAACTATGGCTCTGTGTTCAAATATGGAATTCGCTACCCAGTTTATGATAAAAAAGAAACACTAGTAAAGAAACAAAATTACATAAAACGCTGACCTATTTCTTCTATATTATTATTTCTTATACCATTGCCTTACGGCGTTTTCTTTGCAACATGTGGTGAAAATGCTAGTTAAGGTTGATTGGTAAAAATGGTGGTGTTCAAATTTGTGACTAAGGTTAGTAAAGTAAGTGATCGTAGTTGTGGCGTTAAAATATGTGACTAGGGTTAGTAAAGTGATTGTGGTATCAAAACTTCTCATAAGATTGATGAATAAAGCCATGGTCGTGTTAAAATTTGTCATTAAGATTGGTTAGTAAAATTATAGTTGTGTTAAAATTTATTACTAATATTGGTTGGTAAAGTGACTATAGTTTTTTAAATTCGTCAAATAAGATTGGTTGATATTATTATTATTATTTAATTATATTAAATTGGTGTACGAAAATTTCTTTTATTAAGTTTTTGAAGGCATATATATTCTACTTTTCTCAAATTTTGATCTTGTGACCTCTCAAGAGGGAGACTTTTTAGGAGGAAATGCCTGCTCTTAATCATTAAGAGGTGGTGGTTTAAAATATAGGGGGTTTCAAACTTGTCAAATAAGATTGGTTGGTAAAACAGTAATGGTAAAATGATGGCTATGTTAAAACTTTTGGCAAAGTATGTAAGGTTAAATTTTGTGAACAAGGTTATATAAACTGTGATGATGTTAAAACTTATTATTAAGTTTGATTGGCAAAAATGGTGTTGTGAAATTTTATGATTAAGGTTACTAAAGTGGTGATGGTGTTAAAACTTGTGATTAATGTTAGTAAATTGGTGGTGGTATTGAAATTTGTTAAAATTTGTCACTAAGGTTGGTTGGTATGTTGAATTTTGTATCTATGATCGGTCTTCATAATTAATATTTTAGCCCTTGAAATGTGCATAATGAAAAATTTAAGACATGTTCTTTGTGTCATTATCAAAAGAAAAATATAAGATGTGTTCTTCATGTATGTTGCAAAAGAGAATTTTGAATTTCTAAAAAGTTGAATTTTTGGCTCTAAATGACAAGTCGGCCCACTTGGAAATTTAATTCCTACTTGTCTTAGTTGTGACTCTTTCTATGTAAAGGAGTTTGTTCGTATTAGTTAGGAGTTGTTAAGCTCTAGTTGCTTCCTAGGTTGGTGTGTGGTTAAGATATTCTCTCAACCAAGTGATCATGTGTCCAAGCTAGTTTATCTATCTTGAGACAACACTAGATGTATTTATATGTAACACTATTTGATGTGAATATACAATTGAAGTGTGTGATCTGAAAATTTAACTTGATATCAGAGCGGGTTTGAGCCGGTCTCCCCATGGGAGGGCCCAAGTAAATCCTACAAAGAATAAAAATTTATGTGTGTTGTTGAGACCATTGTGAGGGCATCGTTGTTACCACTATTGTGAGCTTGAGTTTGTGAAAGAGAGGAATTGACGGTGCCATGTTGTTGAAAAGTCAAGATTTTTTGGATACTTTGACCATGTGAATTTGAATCTATTCGCTGCAAGCTGCATGCTCTACAGAAGAGTCGACGATGCTTGCTCACTGGAGAGGCATAAGGTTGTTATAGATTGAAAGTCGAAGGTGGATGTTTTAGGGCAGATCTGTTGGAGGGTCGATCCACCGCATTGATCGATCGTGCTAACCACCTAGTGGTGAGGTCGCGCTCCTGGAATGCATGCGTTGGTGTTGATTGTGGCTGAGTGATAGAGTCGCGTGAATCTACATTGGATCTTGCTTGTGGCTAGGTTGTTGCCTGCCTGTTGTGATTTTTTGTGTAATATCGGTTTTCTAAATTGGTACCGACTAAGAAAATAACTTGTGCATCAGGGAAAGCATTATGTTGCTTTGAGAGTTGTGAAGAGATGTGCTATTATCTAGTGGGGTCACACTGTTGGTGAAGCATTGGAGATATGTTTTTTTTTGTTGAGCGCCAGTGTAAAAACTGACCTGAGCAGGAACATTGGTCTTTGTGTGAAGCATCCCGGGCAAATGTCACAAAAATTGCTAATGTTGTTGAGTAGAGGTGAGTTGTTGACCATAATCGTCCTGCTGGAGAAAGTGCTTGTCGTGTTTGAGAAAGTAGCCGAGTTAAGCGTTGTGTAATGTTGTCACGATGTGGAATTGATTGTGTGGTGTTGGACCTGTGAAACTTATGGTTGAACTGTTGACAGTTTCACTATGAGCAGCTTACGATCTCGGTGTTGTAGATCTGAGTTGAGCCTTGGTGGCTAGATTGAGAGCCTTAGTGGCTGAGTTGAGCCTTGGTGGCTAGATTGAGAGCCTCGGTGGCTGAGTTGGGTCTATGGTGAGCCTTGATAGTTGAGATCCCTTGTGGCTAAGATTGAGGCGCTGGTTGGAGAAGGAATTGGTGATTGTACCGCATTGAGGCTGAGCGCGTGAGTGGCGGTGGTGAATTCCTACTCATCGAAGTGTAAACCAGCAAGCGTAGGTCGTGTGGAGTTGCAACGGTGTTGTTTGTGTTTGTGGAGGTGAGTTGGGTGCACTAGAGTGACCATGGAGCATTGACATGACTTTCCTCGACCCCTCCTGGATCTGTCAGTAACCTATTTCGGGTGTGTTCTCTGCTTGTTGAAACTAGCAGTGATTGAGCATGGAATCTAGATTTGAGAGCGTGGATCTGGGTGAACATAGAGCCAATTAGTGTGGTGAGAAGATTTGACATTGTGCGTTGACTTTGTTAGTGAATATATGTGAGTGGGTCTAAGTGTGGCCTTTGTGTGTGTCGAATGAAGTGTTGAACATGGATCGAATTTGTGCCAACCAGGGTGTTGCAATTAAGACTGTCGAGCTTTGGAAGAAGGACTTCTAGAAATATTGATTTATTGTTTTTTATTTTTGTTGTTTAAGAGACAAAGGCATAAATTTGTCCCATGCTTAGTTTTGGGAAAATCTGACAGAGAATGGGTAGATCTGATATGCATAGATCTTCTTCCTGAATCAGGTGTGGTTGTTGGGTGTCCAACAAGTCTTCAAATGGAGTTGGAGTGCAGGCGTAGTGGGTAAACTATGGAAGAGTGCATTGTTGGTTCACTTCTCTTGTGAATTGAACTGTGAATATGCATTTCATCGATGTTTGGAGAGCGTTGCCCCACCTGAAGACATAGTGAAAAAAGTGACGGATCAGTGTGGTGAGATCTGATATGCATAGATCTTCTTCCTGAAAAGTCGAGACCTATTAGAAAACTGACCTGAGTAGGAACGTTGATCTTTCTGTGAAGCAACCCAGGCAGATGTCACAGAAATTGCTAATATTGTTGAGTAGAAGTGAGTTGTTGACCATAGTCATCTTGCTGGAGAAAGTGCTTGTGATGTTGGAGAAAGCAGTCGAGTTAAGTGTTGTGTAGAGTTGCCACGCTATGGAATTGATTGTGTCATGTTGGACTTGCGAAACTTATGACTGATTGTTGACAGTTTCACCCTGAGCATCTTATGATCTTGCTGTTGCAATTAAGATTGTCGAGCTCTAGAGGAAGGCCTCCTAGAAATATTGATTTATTGCTTTTTTATTTTTGTTGTTTAAGAGACAAAGGCATAAATTTGTCTCCTGCTCGGTTTTGGGAAAATCTGACAAAGTATGGGTAGATCTTATATGCATAGAGCCTCTTCCTGAATCTGGTGTGGCTGATCTGCGTCCTATGAGTCTTCATATGGAGCTAGGGTGCGAACGTAGTGGGTAAACTATGGAAGAGTGCATTGTTGATTCACTTCTCTAATGAATTGGATTGTGACTATGCATTTCATCGTTGTTTGGAGAGCGTTGCTTCACCTAAAGACATACTGAATTTTTTTTTACAGATCAATGTGGTGATATCTGAGTTTGATGGGATGTCGACCTATGAATCGACATGTTTACAATGAACATTGGTTACTCAGTTGGGAGCGTAGCGAATTTGTGGTATGAGATCAAACTTTGTGGTGGATTGTGCCTGGCGCCCTTGACTATGTATACTTGAGTATACTTTGATTTGTTATAAGGTAGCAAGGATGCCTTCCTTCTAGTGTTCATGCAGCCAGCAAGGTGTTCAGTATTGTGGTGTCCGCAGTTGAGGACAGAGTTTAAAATTTTTTACTCATGGATTCATAAAAATGGATATTGCATTACTAGTTTAAGTTTTTTTCCTTAATGCATAAAAGCATGGTCATTGTTTGTGCTTATATTATTATTTGGTATTGTATTTTTTTTTGTATGGGTAAAGGTGAATAAGTCTTGGAAATTTGTATACATATTGAGATTCGCGACCTCAATATGAAGTCATTTTGTTAGAATTCATGACTCTAACTAATGATAGGTAAAACATGGAGACCAAGACCAGTATGCCAAAGTTTAAAATGAAGATGCCAAAGACTCAAAAGTACAAAGCCTATGTTATTCAAGTGGGAAAGTAGTGGTGTGTTCTAGCATATGAATGGTATGGTGTATCAAGATGAGTGGCAAAGGATCCATATGGGCGTGAAATTTTGTTTGTGTTTGTAGAATAGACTCGTGACCATGATAAAGCATGAGTCACATATTGTAATTAGAGCAAATCTACATGTCATATATTGTTAGTTGTGGTCCTTGAAATGTTTTATGTACCTGCTGTAAGACCGAGAGAGACATGCATACTCCTTTGTTATGTGTTCCCTCTATTAGATAGTTTTAACACCCTGGAAGAGTGTGTCATGCGAGATGGATACACTTGGGTGGATCGTATTAGTTTTAGACTCCATGAGGAAAAATTTTATATTTAGGGGGAGTTCATCGAGAGGTTATATTTAGGGGGAGTATATTTGGGTGGATTGTATTAGTTTTAGTTCTTCTTATATTAAATAAGATCCTTATATTTTTTGGAGGTATTCCTCGAGTATTGTAGCCAATCCATTTTTTCCCGTACTTCTGTTATCGAGTTGAGATTAAGTCCTCTGAGAGATTCTCTTATGACTTGGTCCTCTTCTGAGTCTTCTTTCGGCTCAAGATCCAAGTCTATGTATTCTAAGGGCTGGTCATTCTCGTTGTGCTTTGTCTTGGGGTGTCCCCTAGGTTAATCTCTTTTAACCTTGGTATTTGATTTAGCGTTACTCTTTCCTCCTCAACATTTCCTTCTGAAGTTTGTTCTTCCAGTTCTTCTTGTAGGGCTTCGAATTAATTTATGTTTTATGGAGGTTGTTGACCTTTTCTCCTTGATTTCTCTTGTTGTTCCTGATTTTGGGGAAGCCTTGTTCATCTGCCCTCTTTGGCACTTGGTTATTGGTTTGTTGAGAGACATTTTGGGGTTAGTTTCTGAAGATATTACCCTGTTCATAACATTTCCTGCATCTAAAAGATATGTGTTCATAGTCTATGTTCTGAAGCAATGCCTTGTCTCTGAAGACCAGTTTAATGGCCTCTGGAAGCGCCCTTGAGACATCCAAATAGACACAAATTCTAGCGTATGAGACGCAGTAGACATTCCTGGTACCCTTTGACATTTTGATATATTTTCCAATTTCGTCACCTATTCCTCTCAGCACAAAGGTTGACCAAAAATCCATGGGGAGTGAATAGAGTCTCACCTAGACGGGGACCCAAGTGAAGTATTCATTTTCTGGTGTGAAGTTTTCGTTCCAGTACCGCATGTATAACCCCATCCAGTTGAAGAAATATGGGTCGCCTTCAAAGGTGCAGTCTCAGTCCTCCAAGAGATAAAAAAAAAATAACAATGAAAAAACCTTTAGAGCCTAGTTGTAATCTTATTTCTCATTTTGGGCACCATTTGGTTTGAATCCACCAGTTTAGGGGTTTTTTTTTTTAGAGGGCTAGATGCCCATGAATTTGCAGATGATAGTGTGTTCTTGCATGAAGTCTCTATATGAAGTAACATCGGGGTTTTGAATCTCTAGAACTATTATTTTTTTTGCCTTTGGTTTGCTTTTGTTGCTTGACTTAGTCTGAGGCCGAGAATTTTTTTCTACGCCTAGCTTCCTAGAGCCCCCTACATCATTCAGATGTGAGGTGGTGTGTTTGCTTAAACTTTTCTCCGCTCTTTTATCCCCTGAGTGGGTGCTATTTGTTTTCCTGGAGGAGTTGAAATCATTGTAGGTTGTAAGTTTCGTGAAGAATGAAGATTCAAGTTCCTTGCCTTTGCTCGAAACTACATCCTAAAAGGAGGGGCCTCCAAGCCCCCCCTTACTCTATCATGGCAGTAATCAGAACAATGATAGCCATAAACCCTGGCAGATCCTTCGTAATCAAATGATATTCATATTAGATCATGAAGAGTATCAGGAAGCATTCGCATGACGGTTGGGTATAATTACATGTAGTTTATTGATATCATTTTTAATATATGGTTGATGGAGTTATGTGATCTCTTCACTATGATGGGGCTTAGTATTTTTTGCATTATGGATTACGCTTGTGTATTTTTATGCTTATTAATTGCAATTTGATAAATGGTTGATGGTTTTCGTTAGTTAGTTTTGTTGAAAAAAATTGTCATATTGTAAATTTTCTATGGTTATCTTTATTGTACCTTCTTGTAAAAAATAAAAAGTCAGTGATACATGCATGTGCCAATTATAATCAAGGGAAACCAAGATTGCTCTCAACCTAAGGCTAACCATTAACTTTACCGTTGTATACGGTTGAGGGGGTGATAATCCAAGGCCATTGGTGCATCATTATAAGGCATACAACGCTTATCATAGCACATACATAAGATACCATAACCCATGAAATAAGTAAACTATTGCAAGTGCTGAAAAATTAAGTAGGTGGTGCATACCATCTTTTCTTTGCATATTGGTTAACTATGTATTTGTTTGGGAAATTGAGATTTGATCTTATCGTAGCACATGCATAAGATACCATGTTAAAAATCCCTCCCAGATCCAAGTTGTTTATGTGGTGTCTGCTTCGCAACAAAGCCCCTACAGGTGATATCCTACAACGTCGCTCCTTCCAAGGTCCCACTTGGTGCGTTCTTTGTAGATGTTGTTCAGAAAGTATTGATCATTTATTTTTGCAATGCAAGGTTGTGACTCAATTATGGAATAAGAGATATCAATTGATGGAAATTCCATATAGATGGGTGGGAGACTCTATTTGCTACGCTTGGGAATCCTAGTGGAATCAAGTCCACCCTACAAAGCTTCATAACCTTCCCCTACTAGTAAGCTAGAGTATATGGATTGCTTAGAATAAATTCATTTTATGGGACAAGGCAACCGATTGGGAATTATCAATATCCATATTATGGCTCTGTATAATTTGATCTTAGATGATGACACCAAGCAACAAAGCCGAAATATCGTTTTTGAAACCATCGATAAAACTATACCATGGACTTATTTTGACGGTTCAACTCAACAACAAGGTTTTGGTAGTGGGCCCATCTTATATCTCAGTGATGACCATTATTACAAAATGAGTATGGGTTTAGGGAGAGGCACAAACAATTATTCTAAACTCAACAACCTCAGACTCCTCCTTATTTTTGCTTTTGAGAAGGGATGCCAGCAACTTCATATTTTTGGCGATTCCAAACTTGTTATCAATTGGTTCAATATACATGTTGAATGTCACGTGCACACACTCAGAAATTTATTGGAATAAATCTATGTTATTAAATCACGTTTTGACTATAATTATTGTCAACACATCTACAGGGAGAGGAACCAGCTTTCTGACAACCTTTCCAAGGAAGCCTCGCAAAAACTTCCTGGTAGTTGGATGGTACAAGAACAGCATGGACATGATTTTTACCAGTATTATCACAAGCCTTTCATGGAGCAGCATCCACGGGGAGCACCTATGCCCTGATGATACACAAATCTTCGATGGATACCTCATAGTAGTTATTTTGCATTTTGTGTCAATTTATAGACCTATATATGTACATTTATGTTTTGTATATCAGTATCACAGTACCTTTTTATGGTTTTTGTAGACTCTCTATAGTTGTGGCTAGGCCACTAGTTTTGACATATGCGCTATATGCAGCATCTACAGTATGTAATTTTCAATATTTAACATAATGAAAGTTACGATTTTTCCGTGGGGAAAAAAGATACCATAACCCATGAAATATGTTAAACTATTGCAACTGCCGATAAATTAAGTAGGTGGTGCATACCATCTTTTCTTTGCATATTGGTTAGCTATGTATTTGCTTAGAAAATTGAGATTTGATCTTAGCCCTCCTTTATGATCTAATAGTTGATATTTCACAGGAAGAAATTTGATTTAATTTTTCCCTAATTTTATCCTCATTTGGCCATTTTGAAACAACCTTCATGTGCATTACTCTAGGGTGGTTTGGTTGTGTTTTGAGTGCTTAAACTTTGTGGAAAATCATCCATTTTTTGGATATGAAGAGAGAAAAAAAATCACCATAGTTGATCCCTTCAATTTGTTGGATTTGAAAGCTAATTTATTTGCTTGGAACTGGCTTATTGAACCTTGCTTCAACACTATTTTCATGGTAAATGGGTTAATTTCAATTAGCTAAACTTAGTTTCCTATGGCCAAATTGCATTATTGAAACATGTATTCAAGAAAGCAATTAACAAACTTATTGAGCAACAATCCAAGAAAAAAGAGGTAAGCTCAATTTTTCCAAGATAAGTTTATCTTCTTCTTACACTATGTTTGTATGAATTGCATCGAGTTTGTAACTTGCTATTAAAAGTACCATGTTGAAGATGAAAATAGATGTCTATGAAAGCTCCACATCAATCTTGTCAACTTGGATAGATGAAATTGGTTATCTTCCCAGATTTCCACCTCTGATGATGACTTGCGTAAATTAAAAATGACGATCATAATAATAAAATAAAATGTTAATCATAATAATAAATTATAATATAATTAAACAAACTAGTGTACATCTTAATTTTTAAAGTTTCTTGGTTATTCGTAAATCCTAACCGAAATGGATTTACATTAATATGTAGTTTATGCATCAATTTTGAATGATATGAATGTGTCATTCTTACCAAGAACCTATTAATACAACTGAGTGACACCTTTTGCTTAGTACATACTTTCTTCACAATATGCTTTTTTTTCTAACATTCATTGTATGGAAAAATTTGTCAAGCTCATATAACCCAAATTACTTAACACATTCCTTCAACTCAAGAAAAAGCTATATTTTTTGTGTTCAATTGTCATAATACCATATGGAACATCAAACCCATTGAAGTTCAACTTCTCAATTCTTTTAATAATGTATTCTATTCCTAATTACTCCATGCATAAAACAATTTCACAAAGTAAAATAGAGCACAAGCCTTGCTCAAAGACCATAATGAATACTTAATCATGAAGGAAATAAGTATTAAACAATATTAATTTATTTTTTTAAGAAGTCATATGAAAACTATATTTTTATTTTGTCCTTTCTAAAAGAACCACATAACTTATCATGCAGGGAAAACTAATGCAAGTAGGGGTGTCATATTGACAACAGTGTCATCACTAGTGACTATTTCACAAAGCAGAATAATAAATGGAAAAAGACAAGAAGGCATGCACTTTTATTTAACTTAAAATGACCCAACATTATTTCCACATAAGAACAATCCCATTATCATTTTTTTACCACGAACAATTATAATTTGTATTAATATTGGGCTGCATAAAAATATGATAATTGAGTACAAAATTTCATGATTTTTCTGTGTAGCTATCACATCATGCCTTCTTTATGCAAAAATAGTTCTAGAACGCATGTATTTTCCTGAAAACACTACTAGTGTATAACCTTGGAAAATAGCTTTGAAGGAAGACTACTTTACAAAACATGAGAGGAGAGACTAATTTACAATTTTAGTTATAGGTTCACCTTTTGTTGTTCTTCATTATATTGCTCCTTTTCCGGTTGAGTCTACTCTTGTTACAATTGTCCTTGATTAACAATGCCTTCTTCACCTAAGATTTGTGAGCCCTTGGAAAATGGCTTTTGTTGTGCAATATAGGAGGTAAACTATACAATTCCATGCTTCAGTATAGTGTTATCATATTGTAGGCCTACGATATTTTTTTTTCATAAATTGACAATATGTTGAGGATGAGGTTGTTTTCTTGGTCCCAAACCTGCTTTTCAATTCCTTGAAGGTTCCAAATCTATTCTAGGTCATTCTTGTGCTTTTTATCTTTAGGATACAAGCTTGGAGAACCTGCATATAGATTAGTGATGGGGAAAGGAGTGTGTTGGCACCACATATTGTCGAGGAGGCAATGAAAATTTAGAGATTATGGATTTCAAACAAAAAGGAGAAAGCTAAAACTCAAACCATGAAAATGACCCGGGATTGAGAAACCCATATTCACCATAAGCCATATATTAAATAACAAGATGAAGAGAGAGAGTTGAAAATTTTGAGATTAAGGCCCTAAATTTTCCAATTCACTATGCTAACCTTGGATTGACCTGGGTTTGGGGAACCTCAGATTGCCCAAAACTACATAAAAGGAAGCCTAATTAAAATAGAAATAGAGATTTAAGAATGGAGCATTTCATAATTGCCAGAGCGTCATCAATAGGCACCGATGTTGTGGCTCATATTGTTCAACTCATTCATAAGCCAAGAAAACAAACCCAAGGACCAACAAAGGAATTTTCAATATTCATAGTGGAGCCAAGTGTCACAAAAATGCAATGGGGTTGAATTACTTCATTCACAACACTCGAAGAATTAATCCCACCCATATTAATCATGGTGGATCGAGAGAGCAATAACGAGGAGGGGGAATCCAAACAAGGGAAAGTACTATATATATATAGATGAGGAAATGGACTATGAATCGAAATGGAAAATGTCTCGATGATGATGATAATATCTAATGAATCATTAAAGTGGGCAAATGCAAAATATTTGTTGCTTCTTTTTCGAAGGCATTGACACAACCATTGTGTTTTATTAGGATGTGGAAAAAAATAACCTCATCAAATTTCTCAAGTTCTTGTTGGATTCTGACATAGCTTCTTGTCCTACAATCTTGCATTGCCTTGATTATGATTTATGAGTCTCTAAGAACTACTAACTTTGTGATCTACTTCTTACTTTTCAAGAAAAGCCCCATAAAAAAGAGTGTTAATTTTTGCAACTATGGTAAAATTCCACCTTGGACAACTCAAATGACCAAGATGATGATTTCATTAGATTCCTCTTTTCGAGAGGACCAAAATCAACCTAAGATCGCCTAATTTGGTTAAGCAGAAGTTGAATTGCGAATTATTTTATCATACATGTATTATGGAATGGGTTGGCCCAAACCACATAAGTAACTGCTTGGGTCAGTCTTAACCCCAAAACCCTTAGGAAAGCCTATAAATAGAAGATACATCAAGATTATTTGGACACATATTCTCTTCTATTTTGCCTTGGTTTTCACAAGCTCGACAAAAGGAGTTCGCTCAAGGGTCCGAAATCACAGGCTAAAGGTTCGCTTTGGGTTAGGGTTTTCTGGATCTCGGTCGCAAACACAAAACAGGCATTCTGGTCCCTAATTGTTGGCACATAAGCCTATGATACCGACTATAAACCCTTGGATGTTGACACAGAGGCTTATGGGAGCGACTATGGCTTCAGAGGAAAATCAGAAGGTTCAAGTCCCCGATCGCTCGCACAGGGTAGTCCTAAGAGCGATCAATACATCTCAACCGCTCACACAACAATTGTAAGGGAGTGCCTCTGGGTTTTAGCTGTATTGGGCCATAGTCGCACACATAAAGACTTCCTAAGAGCAACCTTGTAGTCATAGTTGCTCGCATACAGTGACTGAGAAAGCGACCAAGGAGTTTCAGTCACCAACAGATAATCGTGATAAGGGCTACCAGAGTTCAAATCTAAGATTTGACAACTTGGATTCAGTTGACTTCAGTGATCTGGTAGATCTCGGTTCCTCTCTACTGTTATACAGATCTGTAGATCTGATTTGTTAGTATCTATTGCATTGGGCTCATTGACAATGACAGCAGTGCTCAATAGTGTTCGACACAGTGACAACAGTAAACAGTAGTTGACATCAGTTTGTGACAGCACATTACAACCATCAATATGAGGGTTCTGAGTCCTAGCATGATTAGATCTATTTCGTATATATCATTATTGTCTTTTTGCATAGATAAAGTTATGGATCATTGTACTCTCTTTTGTTGCATCATTTGATGATGATTTAAGAAGAAGAAGATTTGCAAGGGTTTTCCCCATAGTGGGTTTTTCCCTGGTCTTGGACCAATCCTGGTGTCTCTATATGTGTGCATGCTTTCTTCTATTGTTCCTTTTATGTTCTGCAACATTGATGATTATGATTATGTTGTTGCACATGTTGCTATATAGTGGTGTAGATCTTAATAATGTAATGATGATATGGCATGAACTTAATGTATTAATGATGAAATGCAACTCTCATAGCAAATAACAATGTCACCCTATAGAAAATTTAACATGGGATCAAAGCTGGGTTGAAGAAAATACATGGAGATCACCCCAATGATGACAGCATTGATGGGAGAAAGAAGAGGATGGTGGAGACCTAAAAGAATTCTAGGGTTTGAAGAAGACCCTAGGCATCTTGATTATTAGGGTTTGATGGATTCTATGGCGTTAGGTTTGAAGAGAAAACCTTGGTTTATGGAAACTATATGAGATATAGTATGGTCAATGAGAAGATGCTCAAGCACTTGTGGGAGATTTGATGAAGCCCTAGATGGGATAATCCCTAGTAGATCTGGTTGGATACTTGAAGACAACATCTGTATATGGACCATGGACATTGATGGCTCTTGAAGATTTGTTCAAGAGGGAGAGGATCACCTCTCATTGAAGATAAATATTTCTTGACTTATGATGCTTCTTACTTGTTAGACTTATAGATCTGATGATTATGTTTATTACTTCCTGCATATGTATTTGAGTATATGGATGTTTCTAACCTCCTTGATGAGATGAGATGTGTAGATTCTTCTTGAGGATCATTTTGAGATGCAGATCTGGAAATAGAAAAAGAGGTACTTGAAGAAAAGATGACAAAGTGCTTCTAGCGGCCTACGTTTAATGAGTAGGTGCTCAGGTATTTGAATACCACAAGATATGCATGGTATGTTGTGTTTCAGCTATTGGCTCGATAAGCCTTGAGGTATGATGAGAATGCCTCTTTCTTTAATGGCTCATACATGCATATGAAAATGACTTGGATATATGTCTCCTATGATGAAATTATGCATTTGGTGTTGAACATTTTAACCTTCTTGAATTCTATGAGGCTATCTAATGTTGATACATTGATACACTTGATGTTTGGCTAATATCTATGATCTATCTGTTAGATATCTTGATCCTATAAAGAAGGCTAACACCTTGGCTCTAGAAACTAATACTCTTGATACTTTTCATGATGAATTTCATATAGTTCATTGACTCTTATACATGAGTATGTTGGTAATGTTTGTGATAAGCATGACGAAATCGTATGGAAAGAGTGATTGACACTCTTGTTGTTTCGATAAAGCTTTATTGAATGACCTAATTTGATCTCATTGGTCATGAAGAGAACGATAACCTTGATGTGAGAGTTATGAGTGTAAGATTGATATTCTAGACCTTTTACTAACTATGGTCTTGTCTTGATGGAATATGGTTAAATTGGATGAAGTAACTTGATGGAATGACTTAACAGAAAATGTTATTGTGTTCATAATCTTTGAGATATGATGTTGCATATATTTATTGCTTTGGGTCTGAACTTTGATGAAATATTGATGTCATGATGTTGATAGCCATATGTTTATGATCTAATAGATCTATTGTTGCATGACTCTACTAGAGACAGGTTGCTTACATGAATGAAAATGAATGATGCAGATCCCCAGTCAGAGAAAGAATCTCTTCTCAATATTTTTACCATTATTCCTATTTTTATTCTATGATGTTGAAGTATGATTTATGTGTATCTAACATTATTGATCTACCGCATAGTCTTAGATCTGAAGCCCTTACAAAAGTTAGGGTTTATGCTCCAAAGGCAGTCACAGATCTAGGAGATTTCATCCCTGGATGCATGCATGCTAAGTTCTAGACAACGTCTAGGTAGCTAAAGTCGCTCTCATGCTAACCTAAAGGGAGAAACCAGGGGTTTGACTGTTGTTGACCATCATCTAAAGCTTTATGAAGCTGTCTGAACTCTAAATCATGATGTCCCTGACATATTTTGCCAATATTAACTGATTTCTGAAGTTGCTGAGTTAAATTGTTGATCATATAATGATTCAGTATTGTGCATGAAATCAGATGGTCACCTAAAAGATATTAGTATGACATATGTATTGCAGATAACAACAAGATCTGATAGTAGGAAAAGGTTGAATGTTTGCCATAACATGAACATGTAGACTCAACTTTTGTTTGCAAGTGACCGACACATACATATGGATATGTCACTATGTTTGTGCTGTAAGAGGTTGGCATGATTTGGCATTACTGGTATATATGAAAAGTGGTTTATCATGATGCTTGACAATAACTTTGAACAGACGATTGAGATGTGATTTTACTATAGATCTCTCTACGATAGCTTTTGTACATGACATGATGTCTAGTGATATGATTTGATGATTGTTGATTTTCCCAAATATCGATACTATGTGGGCATGATGACATATGTGGAAATTGGACTCCTTATTCTTAGCACAATGGTTGAAGTAATGATAGTTGCGATTTGGCATGAAAAGTGGAACCTGCATGACTCATCCTTGATGTATGCATTTGCACCTAGTGATAGGATGACTTGTATTATGATTATGAGAATGACTTAATCAGGTTCGGAATGATAATGCATGACTTATTGGCATGATGAAGTCGTGATTTGATATGAGCTCCACCTATCTCCTGGTTGAAAGTATTAATACTATGATAATGATGACTTTGATAATGGTCGTGATTTGGCTTCTAAACTCTGATGAGTTTTTTTTTGTTGATGGTACAACATTGAGTTATGTAAGGATGATTATGTTGGCTTATCAAGGCATTATGCTTAGAGCATTGCAATCTAGATATGTTTATATTTGACAGTTATCTGATGAAATCAGTATTATGAGTTCCAAGGTATGGCTTTGATATTGATTATGGTTTTGGTTTTATATCTTGATGATCTACTTGTGACAGGTGATGAGCCTATGATGATCTAAATCAGAGGGAGATGGCTTATGAAGCCCAAAATGATGTATCATGGCATGATGAATTGATTTATGGAATTTGGAAAGAAATTCCATATTGCAAAGCTATTGGAAAATGTTTTTGAATAATGAAAATTGCAAATCCTTGGATACTCTGATTTGAAGTTCAAGATGTTGTTGAACTTGACATGGCATCCGACGATTAAAGCATTGATGTTTTATTTTGAACATCCATCTATATATGTATGATGTGCATAAAACCTGAATAAATTCATGACTGAGTTGCTTCACTTACTTAGAATTGCCACTGAACATGCTTTGAAATATCTGCATGAGGTATTATATTTTGAGAATGAGATATTTCTCCTATGATATGTATATGCATAGATGTATTGTTGATATTTGAGATTGTTGTTGATAAGCACATTTGGATGCTGCTTTAGTATGCGACCTGCCATGATATCTTGGATGAGAGGTCCATAGCATGACCGAGGTTGATCATGATGTTGCTAGCATGGCTAGCTGTGAGGCATGATACAAAAGCTCCTTAGAGAGTTGTTTGAGCATGATCTTGATATGAAATGGATACATTATGATGATATGATTGGAAGTAAGTCCCATATTTGTAGTTGGGACCAAGATACCCTCATATATTGAGACAATGCAACTGTTCAAAACAAGCTCAGGCTTGTGGTTTACACCTCCTTGAGAGGGAGGATGATTATGGTATCATTTTTTGATTCATATGATTATATATGATCTGACATGATATTTGATTTGATGTTCTGTATGAACAGGAAACAACTACTATTGAGACAAGTTGATGATGAGAGTAGCATTGATCAAGGACACTAAGAAAACTCTTCCTACCCTGCTTGAGCTCCCATGGTGAGGAATTGAGATAGAGGGCTCCTGGGGTTGAGGGAACTCTGGACAATAGGGCGTTACCCTATCTATTACCCAGGGTTGAAGAATGTTTCTCCCCTATCTTTATAGGGTCGGAGAATGTTGCTCCCCTCTTGGTCTTTACAGAGTATACCCCAGTTGGCATCATACTCTTAAGCAAGCCAACTTGATGGGAACACCGCTCCTCGTTTTGGCCAACGAGTTGAGAGTGTACTTGGGGAGTACAAACTATTTGGTCAATTTAGTATGTCCTAAATTACTATTTAAAATGTCAATCCAAGATTCGTAAATTGATGAAGTGAAGTGCACTGTATGTGCAAGATAACCGTTTTCTTAGTCTTTTGTCGTTTGAGTTTTTTTAGTTTGTTTTTGGGTTTATCTTCTGTGGATTCCCTAGTGTGAGATGGCGAAATTGAAAGTTAAGTATGGATGGTAATGGTGATTTCTACAATGATTTTCCAAACTTAAAAGTTCTAAAAAAGAAGGTTTCGAACTGACTGTAATGAAATCAATTCTCAAAAGGAAGTAAATGTACCAAAGCAATGAACTAGTGACAATGGCCCAGTATCATTACTGCTGTATGAAAAAGAAAATAAAAACTGAACTTAAAGCAACTCAAAGACTGAAAGCAAAACAAACTAAATCACACTACTTCAACCCACATTCTGACCCTTCACCTTTCGACTCACTCCGGCTATAGGAAGTAATCATAAACAAGCTGAGTAATATGACATCTAAATTGTAGGAAATCAAATTGCATAAAAGGAAACTAAGATTTAACTACTCATTCATATTTCAACTCTTGAAAATGACATAAGTAATTCAATCTCTAACTTTGCAGGAAACCAAACTAAATCATACTACAACAAGTAATATTCTGATTCCTTACTAATTGAGTCGCTTGGCTATAGAAAGGAAATCATAAACAGATGAGTAATATGATGTCTAAGTGGCAGAAAAGTAAATAAGCAAAACAAAACTTGAAAGAAATGACAATGCTGGAATTAAACTCAGTAAATGAAAATCAGCAGAAAGGACAAGATGATCTCATGTCAGTAGTTATCAAAAATATATAAATTTGCCCGGGCTGCCTACAAAAACTTGTAAAAGAAGCACTGATCAGCTAACAGTTATGAAAAAAAACATAAAGGAAATATGGACAGCAATGAACATCAGAACAACACAATATATATACAAGCAATGATTAAAAAAACAATAAATGAAAGCAAGTAAGAAACTATACAGAGCTTTGGTGTACAGGGGCCCTCTGCAACCTCAGCCAGTCAACTACTTAGTCACAAATCGAGTTCAGGAATGATGTCTTCTCATATATTAAAGTGCAGTAACCAGACAAAGTAAATCACAGTACAATGGGCTGATAACAACAATCAAAATTACATCTCAAAAGCTAACTATCCAGCGTATATCAACGCGTTATTTATAAGTGAAAAATGCTGCAACTAATTCCTAGATTTTATGCTGCCAAGAGACACGTAAATCTCCACGGCCTGAGATCTAGCGTTATGGTCATCATGACAGTTGAATCCATGGAGTGGTGGCTGCTCGATTTAGTTCACGGGCTGATCTACAGGTGTGCCAGTACCTCCGGAAACTAAGGATCGTGCCACGCAAACCTTCACGTGGGCAAAACAGAGCCGTGCCACCGCAAAACTCCTCGTTTGGCCCTTCCTTTGACCGTCATTGACCATGACCGTTTATGAGTGATTTGGCTGAACTGAGGGGACACACTCCATGTACACGTCACTTGCAGCTTGCCCATGTGGCCAGTTTCTCCATTGGACACCTGTAACATAGCCTTTAACAAAATGGTTGCGGAAACTTGAGCTGGCTGCAGAAAGTGACAAGTTTCCGCAGCTGTTTGAACAAAAATCTAAATCAAACAACAATCATAAACATAGTTAGGAAACCATTTCATAAGCTCTTTTTAGACTAATATGCAATGATTTGACAGCTTGGTGGATGAAGTAAATGGAAAAAGAAGGCTGAAAGGGTATATAGGGAAGTGCAAGTTTGGGACTCAACATACCCCCACTGTGAAGGTGTTGCATGTCCTCATGCAACCAAAATTTAGTCATTCCCCTCTAATCCATATGTTTTGATGCTTCTGCTAGGACATCTAGCCCTCTTTTCTTCTTCTTTGGTGCTACCACCATCCTTGGTTTCCTTATTAGACATCTGAATTTGAGATTGATCAATGCTCTGCTCAACTTTTTGCACTTTTTCTTCAGTTTCTTGTTTTTCTTTTGCCATAGTCCCAAATGAAGCATAGTGTTATCATGAATAATTTTATCTACTTTGCTCTACTCCTTGAGTGCTTCATTTTCCTGCTTGATATGCCTGTTTAGGACCTCTAATTCAAATACCTCCTGCTTTAAGGACTAAACTTGTGCATCTAGTGGCAGAGTGGTACTCGGACCTGCAGCTTATTTTTCTAATGATTCCAAGTAGTCATATACCTCCTGTTGATTGGGATCTACTTCTGGTGTCTTTCTTGGACTGAGTTCAAAATCTAGTGGAGGAGGAAGACTGCTCTCTAGCTCTGGCCGAGAAGGCCTTTCATCATGTGGAGGAGGAGGACTGCTCTCTAGCTCTGGCCGAAAAGGGCTTTCATCATGTGGAGGACTAGTTTTAATGCTTGGCTGAGGACGAGGTGAACTATGGCCAGCTGGAGTTTTCTCAGGTGTCTCTCCACCCAAGTCGATGAAGTGGGGCCATTTTATTTGTGTTTTACTCCCCTTTCCTCTTAACATGGTGCTTCTCCTTAAGTATGGTGGACTAGTACTCTTTTCTTGTATACTCTGTTTCCCTTTTTCCTTTTTCTTTGCTATAGCAGCCTGAAGATGTACTAATCTTTCTGACAGTGGTTGATAATCCTCCTTTATGGATGGCTCAGGTGATTGTTAGGCTTCTTGGATGGTCCTTTTGCCTTTCTCTTTTCTCTGTTTCTTGTCTTTAGTTCTGTTTTCTTCTTCTTTTTGACCAACTTCTTGAGTTTCTGTAGTAGGGGGATCTTGGACTATGGTACTCTTTTCTCTTCTCCTACTTTTTCTTGGTGTCTTTGGTGTACTACTTTCAGAGGCCTCAAATGGCTCTTGGAAGTAGTTTCTTATGAAGAATCGTTCCCAGGTATCTTTGTTTTTCTTTAGTTGGTTCTCAATGAGAATTTTTATAAGTCCATGATGATATAGATGAGGTTCTATATTGCCTATGTGTTTTTTGACTGTAATACTCATCTTCTTCAAACTCAATAGTAAGAAATAACGCAAATTAAGAGTCTGATTCTCTAATAAATTCATCAACAGTCTAGCATGGTACATGTACATTGAACCAAAGCGTCCTTCACAAGTGACAAAATTTTGGATAACTAACAGTAGACTGGCTCATTCTTCCTTCAATGCATGAACATGAATTCCTTTAGTAAACACAGTGGTGTCCATACCTGGGTTTCTTAGCATAATTCTCCATGCCTATTCATCCATGCTTTTGTTTTTGAACCATTGCTCACCTTCCTGGGGTAAGCCTGTGGCAGCTGCTACTGTTGTTTCGGTCACCGTGAGCTTCAAATCTCCAATCTCCACCATTTGACCATCGAAAGACCATGCAAAAGCCTTTGTTACCTCTTTGTTATAGCCTTTAAACTTTTGGATGAAGCGTAACCATTTGGCTTTCTTCAGCAAATCCTTTACTTGAGGGTAACCTTCTAGATATTTCGGTCCTTCTGGCTCTGCTCTTAGTAGTTTTCCCATTCCTTCCTCTGTTTTAAATTTCAACTGAGGATGCAATTATGTGTGAGGATTTAGCAGAGGGAAGGTAGCTCGGTTGCAGGGTTTATAGTAGAATGCAATGGCTATAATCGGTAGCAAGTAATGGGAATGTTTCAGATTACAGGCGGAACAGAGGATAAGCAGTCGCAAATAAGTTCACAAATTGAAATGCGTGTATATGAAAATGAATATCTTTAATGAAATGGTAAGTGAACGGAGTGGAGGCGAGATCTTTTTTTTTTTTGAATTAACGGCTGCGTACGGGAGATCACACGTTTTGATAGATGGCTGCGGGAAATGCGGTGGAGAGGAGTCGTAAAGGGATTGGTCACATCTCATGAGCACAGGTGGCAAATGAAAGTGCAATCAACTTGAGTTTAAACCCGAAAATTCCATCATGAGACCGTTAAGAAATGAATGCATGTTGTGTGGAGTAATATCGTGGAATAGGAGTGGGTAATGGAGCTATCATATCGAATCATTGCACATAGTAGAACTTTTTATGGTTTGATAACTATGCATAATCATGACTTTAATTATTATTTGATAAAAAAATTTACTCATACCTTTGGAAACTTTGTCATTTCTTGCTCATAGCTTTTAACCAACTGTTCTTTCTTGATGTCTTAGAGATGATCCATGTCTTCATGGCATTTGCTCAATTACACCTGCATTTTCATGATTTTTGCACTAACATTTTGACTGTGAATTTGAAAAACAGAGTGGTGGTAGCTGTCGAAATCGTTTTTGGCTGCGGAAACTGTTTCTGGCTGCGGAAACTGCTTCCAGCTGCGGAAACTGGGACAAAACCCACTTAGCTGAACAAAGATAGTTAGAAAAGAACTAACTGAGTGAAAATAGTCCTGAAAGGAACTTTTATTGATGAAATGAAAATGAAATGAGTGGAATGGAGTGAAAATGAAGCGGAGTGAAGTGAAGCGAAAATGTGAATGAGATAGAGATGGAGTGAAATGGTAAATGAGGTGGAGTGAAGATGGAAAAAGAAGGAGAGGAGATATTTTTTGGAAAATATAGAGTGTCAGGTGTCCCTGATTTTCACTCTATATTTTCTGTATAAGACTGCCAATCTATGATTGGTTTTCAGGCTTATACAATTTTATTTATTTATTTTTATTTTTATTTTTTTTTACTGAAAGAAACAAAGGCTAGGCTGGTGGGGAAGAAGGATTCTTCTCCACCAGCCTTATTGCAGAATTCTCTTGGAACATCTTGACAAATTCCTCTTTTGAGAGTGGCTTATGATAAATTTTCAATCGGTGGCCATTCACAATAAGAGGAATCTGAAATTCATCAATGGTCTTGATTCTTACTGCTCCATTGTTAAAGACTTTGTCAATTTCATATGGCCCAAGCTAATGGGTCTGAAATTTACCTTTAAAGTCTTTGAACTTGGAATCAAACAGTAGCGCCCAATCTCCCTCTTGAAACTTTTTCTCTTTGATGTATATGTCATGCCACTTAGCTCTTTTATGTTGAACTAGATCAGTCCTTAAAATTACTTCTTGTCTTATCTCATCTAGCTCATTCAGCTGCTCCATTCTGTGCTTTTGGGCTTCTGATAGATTCATCCCCAACTGGACTTCCATCTTGAAAGTCTTGACTTGAAACTCAATGGGGAGCAGGACTTCTTTCCCATAAGCAAGTTCATAGGGAGAATGTCCTGTTGTATTCCTCCATGTAGTTCTGTAGGCCCATAAGGCTTCAGGAAGCCTTTCTGCCCAATCTCTTCTATGTAGATGAACAGTTTGGTGATGATGCTCTCAAGAACTTTGTTTGTAGACTCCACTTGGCCATTTGCTTGCGGATGGTAAGGAGTAGATTTTCTGTGCTTGATTTTGTATTCTTCCATCAGCTTCTCCATCAAGTTAGATGTAAATTGACTTCCCTGATCTGTCACAATTTCTCTTGGGACACCAAAACGAGTAAAAATATCCTCAAAAAGAAATTGAATAACTAAATTTTCAGTGGCAGAAGGCAATGCTTTGGCTTCTACCCATTTAATGACATAATTAGTGCATACTAATATATACTTTTTCTGTTTAGATGGTGGATTAATGGGTCCAATGAAATCTAAAGCCCATTTTTCAAAGGGTTCGATGAGTACCTGTGGTTGTAATGGCATTTCATTTGAAAGAGTCGGTCTCCCAACTCTTTGGCAGCTGTCACACCTTCTGACATATTGTTTTGCATCTTTGAAAAGGGAAGGGCAATAATATCCTAAAGAAATGATTTTATAGGTCGTCCTTTTGTCAGCAAAGTGTCCACCGCATGGTTCATCATGACATGCCTTGAGGATGTCAGGCATTTCATCTTCCCAAACGCATCTTCTGATCACACAATCTAGCCCTGTTTTAAACAATTAATTAGAAATCCATGAATAATTCGAACTCTCCTGAATAATTCTTCTTTTTTCACTAGGAAATAAATGTGGAGGTAGCTTTCCTGTAACCAAATAGTTAGCAATATCTGCATACTAAGGAGTCTTAGTAGTTACTGCAAATAAATACTCATCTTGAAACTTATCCTCTATAGGAGAATCTTCATTAGTATTTTGGATTCTAGACAAGAAATCAGCTACTGTATTTTGTTTCCCTGGTCTATCCAACATAGTAATATTGAATTCTTGTAAAAGTAAGAGCCATCTTGTAACTCTACCATTAGTAACAGGTTTGTTCATTAGATATCTAATTGCAGAATAATCAGTATGGACAAAAGTTTCATAGCCTGTTATATAATGTCTAAACTTATTGATTGCATGACAACATCTAAGAACTCTTTTTCAGTCACAATATAGTTTAACTCAGTGGGAGTCAAATTTTTACTGGTGTAGTAAATGGCATAAGGAACTAAATCATTTTGACCCAACATAGCTCCTAGAGCTGTATCTGAAGCATCCGTGGAAATATGGAAAGGAAGTTTCCAATTTGGCCCTCTCAAAATGGGTGCTTCAGATATTCTTATTTTCAAAGTTTCAAATGCAGATTGACAATCAGGATCCCATTTGAATTCACAGTCTTTTGTAAGTAATTTGAAGAGTGGAGATGCTATTTTGGTGAAGTTTTCAATAAATCTTCTATAGTATCCAGTAAATCCAAGAAAACTTCTAACATATTTTTGACAATTTGGAATAGGCAACTTGGAGATGACTTCAACTTTAATCCCATCCCCTGAAATATGATGTCCTAAAACAATCCCTTCAGTAAACATCATAAAGCATTTTTCATGACTTAACGATAGGTTTGTTTCTTTACACCTTATAAGGACTTTTTCCAAATTCTCTAATGCCTCTTCAAACGAATTACCATAAACTGTAAAATCATCCATATAAACCTCTACACAATCATGGATTAGATCAGAAAATATTCCTAGTACTGCCCTTTGAAATGTTGCAGGTGCATTACATAATCCAAAAGGAAGTACTTGGTAAGCAAAAGTTCCCCATGGACAGGTAAATGTGGTCTTATCCTGATCTTCAGGTGCTACCTGAATCTGATTATAGCCGCTAAAACCATCCAAAAATGAAAAATATTTTTTGCCTGCTAAAGTATCTAATACCTGATCGATAAAGGGTAAAGGAAAGTGATCCTTCAAAGTTGCTTTGTTCAATTCCCTGTAATCAATGCATACCCTCCATTTACCATTCTTTTTAGGTACTATAACCAAAGGAGAAACCCATCGGCTATCTGAAATTGGATAAATGAAGTTTACATTCAGTAGTTTTTGGAGCTCTTCTTTCACTATCTCCCTAAGGTTTGGATTCATCCTTCTCTGAGGTTGTCTGATTGGTCTACTGTTTTCCTCGATGTAGATGTGATGAATGCAAGTCTTAGGGTCAATACCTTTTATATCAGTATACTCCCATGCAAATGCAGTAGAATGTTTTTGCAAGATTTTGGTTAGCTCTCCCTGTTGTGATCTTTCCAAGTTTTTGTTCATATTCAATGTTTTACCTGGGAAGATCTCAATGGTGGAACTACCAAACTCTTCCATACAGAAAAGAGACATTTGTCTAGATGATAGATACTCAATGTCAGAATCTAACTGAAATTGTGTGTGGTCATATTCTGAAGATGTTTCAAATTTTCTAATGTGTTCAGAATTTGACTATCTTCACTCACTTCAGAGATGGTAAAGACAGGTTGTATAGTATCCTCATCATCTACCCACTCATTATCTCCTATTTTTGTAATTTCTTTTGCTGGAGGATACAGATTAAATTTCTTTGTCGAATTACCATCAGAAATATACATATCCCCAGACCTACAACTGATAAAGGCATCAGCTGTGGTTAGCCAAGGTCTTCCTAAGATGAGAGGGTGTCCTCCTAAATTACTCTTGGGAGTTAAAATCATGAAATCTACTAGATATTCCCAAGAGTCTAAGGAGACAGAAATTTCTTCTAATACACCATCTGGTTTGATGATTGATCGATCTGCAAGTTGCAGTAAAGTAGGTGTAAAAAGAAGATTAGGAAGTTTCAGTTGTTCCATAGTCTACCTACTCATAATGTTGATAGCAGCCCCTAAATCAATCAAAGTATTTGGAATTTCTACCCCATTGATATGTGTTTTGACAATTGGACTACCGGGATCTACATACTTCTGCATAGTAATTTTTCCCATCATGATATCTGCAATTTTTCCTACCAGGTGGATTCTTCTTGTATCTCTTGGTTTCCTTCCTGGTCTTTTAAGACTCAACTCCTTTATTTTTTTTGCTAGAATAGGAAACTCTCTAATGGATTGTAACAAGGGAATATTGATACAGACATTCTTCAATTCATCTAGAAAATCATAGTCAGGCAACAAGATTTGTTTTTCCACCCCTTTGTCAATTTGTAATCTTTCAGGAAAAGGAGGTGTGGATGAAGATGCAGGTTGCTCAACTATAGGAGTTGTGGGAGTTAACTCTTTTTCTTTTTCTTTCAGAGTGCTTGGGTTTCGAAGAGATGCTTTAGAACCTTTATTGGCTTCAAGAGAATCTTCCTCGGAAATGCTTTGCTTTTGGGCATCTATAGAACGTTTATCTAAAACTCTACCAGATCTGAGTTGTACATCATTGAGAGGAACAATCATATAGGTAGGAAATTGTTGACCTTCTACCATGTAAACATTTTGAGGGTTTTTATTGTTGGGGTTTGACAATGGCTGGGAAGGAAGTTGATTTGGCTTCTGTTGGAATGGAAGCAAGAGTTGAGAATTTGGATTCTGTTGAGAAGATTGTTGTTGTTGTGGAAATGGCAATGATAGTTGTGGATTTTGATTTGGAAGTTGTGGAGCTTGTTGGTTTTGAAAAGATGGAGGATATTGATAAAATTGAGAAAATCTCCCATAAAGATTTTGCATGCCTTGTACCCATGATTGAAAAGGATTTTGAGGTTGGGACCAAGGTTGTTGCCAAGGATTCCAATTTGGTGGGGTTTGAAGGTTCATATAGTTTTTAAACCCTTGGTTTTGTTGCCCCTGCCAAGGTCTCCTTGCAACAAAACAGAGAGACTCAATTGTATTTGGATCTTCTTGAAAGACAGCTTTGAGCCCAGGAATTGAAGGACAATCCTTGGTCTCATGATTCTCTGAACAAATCACACATGTTTCTACAACTTTTGCATCCAAGGGACATTCCCTTAGAGCATGTTTCTTTCTACATTTTGGGTAAAAGATGGCCAAAGCTTCATCTTTTGCTTTCTGCTTATTGTGTATCTTAAGAGTGTCTAGTTGCTCACTAAGACTTCCTAAGATATCAATTTTTAATTCATTAAGCATATTGCCAATCTCAGCCCTACTTACTAATCCAGTTGTAGATTTGTTTGCTCTGATGAGAGAAGGATCTCTAGGCCCTTTTCCAGTTTTAGATTTTCCCCTTGAGAGATGGACACATAGCTTTGCTATATCATGAAGTGGAAGTTGAGATATATCTCCTTTTCCCATCATGTTCAAAATATATATCCATTCATCTCTAATGGCTTTTAATAGAAGGGCTTTCAAGGTTTCCTCATCTAAGTTACTCATTTTTTCTCTTTTTAGGTTGTATTGGAATCTTTCAAGTAAATCCTCCAAGTTTTCATCCTCTCTTTGCACCATTTTAAATACTTCATCCTTGTGATTGGTGGGCATACAATAATCCAGGTATCTGTCCAAAAATGTTTGTTTCATATCATTCCAAGTCCTAATGGATCGGGTGAGTAATCCCATGAACCATTTCAAAGCAGCTCCTTTCAATGTTGAAGGAAACAGTTTGAGTTTTTGAGAGTCTTCTAGATAATCATAAGTTCGACACACGACCTCAAACTCAAATAGAAATGTTTCAGGATCCTCATTTCTTAACCCATGAAAGTTTGGGAGGACAGATGGTGAAATATTTTTCATTGTTGATTGAGAATCCTCATCGACTATAGGAAATCCGAATGAGTTATCTCCATCCATATTTCCCCAATTGTTACCTCTACCTCCTCCATTGTTTCCTCCTCCCCCTCCTCTACCTCTACCTCTACCAAATCCGTTAACTACCTCCTCTGTCATGATAGCTTCCTCAGAGACTTCAGAGTCCTCTGGTTCCTCTACTAATGGCGAACGAGGAGGAATTTCTCCCTCTTCTTCCTCAGGTGATTCTACTTCTTCAATTACAATGTGTCTCCCTGTAGAAGGAAAGAAAGGATCTTTTCCTAATTTAGATTCGATGGATGGTGTGGGAGAGTCTCCTAATTCAACTACCGCCTCTTGAATTCCAGGAATCCTAAGGCTAGGAGTGTGAGTTGGAGATGATGGAGGTGTCTCTTGTCTAGTCCTTGAAGTAGATGGAGTTGTGAAAATCGAACTCTTGGCTCTAGCTAAAAACCTTCCCCTAGAATCTCTTGCTCTATGCATGTCATTTTTTTTTTCTTCTTCAAGTCGGGCTAATAATTCTCTTTCTGATCTTCCAGGTCACTCTAGGTGCAAGAAGAGAGCATACTCAAGAAACTATTAAACCAATAAATTTCTCTTTTCTGATCCTCCAGGTCACACTAAGTGCAAGAGGAGAGCATACTCTGAGAGGTTATCAATTTTCCTTCCTTGAAATTTTTTTTATTATTTTTTTTAAGAAATTGGCTACCTAGTTTCACTTCACCGGCAACAACGCCATAATGTTTGGTCAATTTAGTATGTCCTAAATTGCTATTTAAAATGTCAATCCGGGATTCGTAAACTGATGAAGTGAAGTGCACTGTATGTGCAAGATAACCGTTTTCTTAGTCTTTTGTCGTTTTTGAGTTTTTTTAGTTTGTTTTTGGGTTTATCTTCTGTGGATTCCCTAGAGTGAGATGGCGAAATTGAAAGTTAAGTATGGATGGTAATGGTGATTTCTACAATGATTTTCCAAACTTAAAAATTCTCAAAAAGAAGGTTTTGAACTGACTGTAATGAAATCAATTCTCAAAAGGAAGTAAATGTACCAAAACAATGAACTAGTGACGATGGCCCAGTATCCTTACTGCTATATGAAAAAGAAAATAAAAACTGAACTTAAAGCAACTCAAAGACTGAAAGCAAAACAAACTAAATCACACTACTTCAACCCACATTCTGACCCTTCACCTTTCGACTCGCTCCGGCTATAGGAAGTAATCATAAACAAGCTGAGTGATATGACATCTAAATTGCAGGAAATTAAATTGCATAAAAGTAAACTAAGATTTAACTACTCATTCATATTTCAACTCTTGAAAATGACATAAGTAATTCAATCTCTAACTTTGCAAGAAAGCAAACTAAATCATACTACAACAAGTAATATTCTGGTTCCTTACTAATTGAGTCGCTTGGCTATAGAAAGGAAATCATAAACAGATGAGTAATATGATGTCTAAGTGGCAAAAAAGTAAATAAGCAAAACAAAACTTGAAAGAAATGACAATGCTGGAATTAAACTCAGTAAATGAAAATCAGCAAAAAGGACAAGATGATCTCGTGTCAGTAGTTATAAAAAATATATAAATTTGCCCGGGCTGCCTACAAAAACCTGTAAAAGAAGCACTGATCAGCTAACAATTATGGAGAAAAAACATAAAGGAAATATGGACAGCAATGAACATCAGAACAACGCAATATATATACAAGCAATGATTAAAAAAACAGTAAATGAAAGCAAGTAAGAAACTATACAGAGCTTTGGTGTACAGGGGCCCTCCGCAACCTCAGCCAGTCAACTACTTAGTCACAAATCGAATTCAGGAATGTTGTCTTCTCATATATTAAAGTGCAGTAATCAGACAAAGTAAAGCACAGTACAGTGGGCTGATAACAACAATCAAAATTACATCTCAAAAGCTAACTATCCAGCGTATATCAACGCGTTATTTATAAGTGAAAAATGTTGCAACTAATTCCTAGATTTTATGCTGCCAAGAGACACGTAAATCTTCCACGGCCTGAGATCTAGTGTTATGGTCATCATGACAGTTGAATCCATGGAGTGGTGGCTGCTCGATTCAGTTCACGGGCTGATCTACAGGTGTGTCAGTACCTCCAGAAACTAAGGATTGTGCCACGCAAACCTTCACGTGGGCAAAACAGAGCCGTGCCACCGCAAAACTCCTCGTTTGGCCCTTCCTTTGACCGTCGTTGACCATGACAGTTTATGAGTGATTTGGCTGAACTAAGGGGACACACTCCATGTACACGTCACTTGCAGCTTGCCCATGTGGCCAGTTTCTCCATTGGACACCTGTAACATAGCCTTTAACAAAATGGCTGCGGAAACTTGAGCTGGCTACGGAAAGTGACAAGTTTCCACAGCTGTTTGAACAAAAATATAAATCAAACAACAGCCATAAACATAGTTAGGAAACCATTTCATACGCTCTTTTTAGACTAATATGCAATGATTTGACAACTTGGTGGATGAAGTAAATGGAAAAAGAAGGCTGAAAGGGTATATAGGGAAGTGCAGGTTTGGGACTCAACACAAACCAAGTCAATTATGATGCATATGTTCTACCACATGACTATTCTAGGTCATCGATGGGAAGATCAGTAGGTAATAGGATGGGTTGAGATAACCCGATATAATTTTGGGTAGAGGGTAGGCTCTCCGATGAAATTCAAGGGTCGATGGTGTACTCCCCTGTGTAATGAGTTATCATATTGCTCGATATGGGTGGAAGATATTGCTCCCAATGAGGTTCCAGGTCGATATGTGCTCCTTGATGATATGCTCTCCGATGATGATTGATGATGATATTCTGGGTAGCAGCCCGCTAGCAGAGATTCCAGATAGAAACCTGATGGATAGAGGGTGGTAGCTTGAGCTCCCATCCGGTATCAAATTCTTCTTCTTCTAGATTCGAGAATGTTCAACATACGAGCAGGACCAATCAAGTGATCAGCAGGATAAATCGAGATGTACAATGATGATTTATGATGATGAGGCACTTGATATGGACATGACACGATTACTACATGACAGAGATTAACCATGATGATTCGTGATGATACTCGAAGATTCCAAAATGGCATATTGTTCGATGGATAGATATTCGCAGGTGGAATTCTGCCTAGTTGAGAGGGAGTGTTAATTTTTGCAACTGTAGTAAAATTCCACCTTGGACATCTCAAATGACTGAGATGATGATTTCATTAGATTTCTCTTTTCGAGAGGACGACTTAAAGATCACCTTTGGTTAAGCGGAAGTTGAATTATGAATTATTTTATTCATACATGTATTATGGAATGGGTCGGCCCTAACCACATGAGTAACCGCTTAGGTCAATTTTAACCCCAAGTGAACCCTCAGGAAATCCTATAAATAGAAGAGACCTCAAGATCATTTGGACACGTATTCTCTTCTCTTTTGTCTTGGTTTGCACAAGTTCGACGAAAGGAGTTAGCTAAAGGTTCCGAAATCACAAGTGAAAGGTCGCTTTGGGTTACAATTTTCTGGATCTCGGTTGTTGGCATAGAACAAGGCTTTTTGGTCCCTGATCGGTGGCACATAAGCCTACGAGAGCGACTATAGACCCTTGGATGCTAGCACAGAGGCTTATGGGAGTGATTATGGCTTCATAGGCAGATCAGAAGGTTCATGTCCCGGATCGCTCACACAGGGTAGTTCTAAGAGCGACCATGACATCTCAGTTGCTCACATAGCAACTGTAAGGGAGAGACTCTAGGTTTTAGCTGTATTGGGCCAGAGTCGCACACATAAAGACTTCCTGAGAGTGACCCTGTAGTCAAAGTCACTCGCATACAGTGACCAAGGAGTTTTGTTTGCACACAAACAATCGTGATGAGGGCGACCAGAGTTCAGATCTGAGATTTGACATCTTGGATTCAGTTGAATTCAGTGATATGGTAGATCTGGGTTCCTCTCTACTGTTATACAGATTTGTAGATCTGATTTGTTAGTATTTGTTGCATTGGGCTCATTGACAGTGATAGCAGTGCTTAACAATGTTTGACACAATGACAATAGTATACAACAATTGACATCAATTTATGACAACACATTACAACCATCAATATGAGGGTTATGATTCCTAGCATGATTAGATCTGTTTCATAGATATCATTATTGTTTTGCTAGATAGTTAAAGTTATGGATCATTGTACTCTCTTTTGTTGCATCATTTTATGATGATCTAAGAAGAAGAAGATTTGCAAGGGTTTTTGCCATAGTGGGTTTTGCCCTGGTCTTGGACCAATCCTAGTGTCTCTATATGTGTGCATGATTTCTTCTATTGTTCCTTTTATGCTCCGCTACATTGATAATGGTGGCGAGGTTGTTTCTTTCTATGTTATTGCACATGTTGATATATAATGGTGTAGATATGAATAATGTAATGATGATATGGGGTGAACTTAATGTATTAATGATGAAATGTAACTCTCATAGCAAAGAACAATGTCGCCCTAAGAAAAATTAACAAAGAGCAAGACATTACAGTTGATTATTGGTTAGACGTCCTAATCTCTATGAGAAGCCAAAGACCTTTGTTCTACCTGGATTCTAAAGAGTCCTACCTATTCTTGCCCCCCAAATAACAATCCCATTATAAGCCACCATGAACAACCCCATTATTAGCAACTGTAGTGGTTCCAGCTAGGGTACTAGACTAGACTCTATATTTAATATCGACCGAGGTGCGTAAGCTTAGAGGCGTGGTCTAAAATATATAGACATAAAGAATCTCTGGCCAAGTGATTAGGATGTAGGATACAAGGCTTCTTTACGGAAGACCAGAATATGTAGCCTAACATTCACACACCTAGATTACTCTACTGATATGCTTGATTACAGTGCTTGTTATGAGATGCATCTATCAAATCAAACCATGAACCTAAGTATTGTGTATGACTGTAACAATGATTTTAACCTCCTTACAGAGATATCACCCAGAAAACCCTTGTTTGGTAAACACACACAGCATGCAAAGATATTTACACTATCGAACTATATAAAGAGAACATAAATGAACTGTGAAACAAAACAGAGTTTATAATAATGTCTCTATAAGTCACACAGGGATCGAATCCCTTACAAGACTCCCTTCCAGATCCTAGTGCTGACCATTCAACATAACCATAAACCATTCATAAGCGCACACCATAGACATGCAATGAAAATCAAAGGCTATTGAAATCAAAAGCTACGTAACTGCTATGCAAACCATGAACTGTGTAAATCGAAAGCTATGTAATCGTATTGTGATGCAAACCATATGCTATATAAATCGAATCCAATATAAATGCTGTGCGAACATGTGATAACTGAAATGTAACAAAACAAATAAACAGTATACCAATCGAAGAACGGAGGGCCCGTCCGCGCCTAAGGGTATACTGGCTATAACTGATAAGCTATCAAATCAACGCAAGAAGTATACACACGTCGTGACTGTGAATAGGTCTGTGTATTAACTTAAAACTCTGTTCTGAGAAAAACGATTCAACAATTCAACAACTAAACTCTAAACATAACCCTGACTGTATTTACATATGCGTACGCATAGCCATGTCATCGATACAATGAATGTACATTCGGCTGTTGCCGCTTTTATCACATAAGCCTTTTTAAAATGTTTCCATGCTGAGTGTTTCAAAAAGAACAAAAAGACTAAAATGAAAATGGAACGATGTTGTTTCTGCTTTTGTCTGTCAGAGTGCCCTGCTTTGACTTAAGTTGACCACATACATAGGAGGTTCGATTTGGCTGGGAGAGAGGTATTTGTCCATGCTTGGACATTCTGCTTTTCGCCCATGCCTTTCATTCTAGCTCATCTGCTGCGCCACATGTCAAACGATAAGCTCATTACAGGATGTGGGTACTTCCTGTAACCATGTCATCAAAAACTTCCAATTCTTGAACATAAAACCCCTAAATTAATTTCTATGCAATTTAATAACTATAAAACGATTAATAATCAATATTCAAGGATTTTGAGGGATATATGATGAAAATGTATGGATAAATGATATGTTTTTGGGAAGGAAAAAGGGTCTTAGGATGATACCAAAATCTCTCCCCGACTTAAGGACTTAGCATGTCCTCATGCTACCCCAGAAGTACTCCCCTTGAACTCTGTCCCTGCATGGATCTCTGCTGCCTTGAGCAAGGTATCTACGTTCTTCTTCACCTGGTGATCTTTCGGTCCCTTGAGCTCCTGCTTTAACTTTTTATATTTTCTTTAAGAGCCTTCTTCTGATTGTACCTCTTAGTGGCCCAGTTGGAAATCTCATTTTGCTCAGTCTCCAACTCACTGATTCTTTCCTTTAGCTTTTCATTTGTTTTCTGTGTTTCTTTGCTTTGCGCCCTGGAAATCTCAGTTTGCTCAGTCTCCAACTCACTGATTCTTTCCTTTAGCTTTTCATTTGTTTTCTGTGTTTCTTTGCTTTGCGCCCTGAGCATTTCATTTTCCCTTTTAATAACTTTTTCCAACATGTTAGCTTCCATGAGCTCTTCCTTCAATTCTTCAATTTGTTTTTCTAATTTCTTCTGTCTTTTGGTGGGAGGTGGTGAACATTTTTCCTGTTTGTTATGGCTCTCTACCTCTATGTCAACTTCTGGTGCTGGTAGTGAATGGTCACCACTCCCAACATCCATTTGTGCAGGTGCATGAGATTCAAACTGGTCTTCTTGCAGCTGAGTTTTTGGTGTCCTCCTTGTTCTTCGTGAGTAGGTGGTAAAATTTTTGTCTTTCTCAGCCCTCTTGGCATCCTCTTTTTGCATGTTCCTGGTCCTTATGCTGCCCACAGGTAGAGGTGCTCTGCTGGCTTTGGACACTGGAATTTCCTCATCAATGTCCTTCATAAACCCTGAATCTTCTTGCACTTCCTCTTTTTCCTCCTCATCTCTGATTTGATTGACAGCTAAGAATTCTTTCCATGGCTTCCCTCGCTTCTGCAACTCATGTTCAATGAGGATTCTAATTAGGCCAAAATGGTACAGGCTTTTATCTTCATTCCCCTTTTGCTTCTGGATAGTTTTAGCCATCTTTGTTAAACTTTGCAGCAGAAAATATGGCACACTGATTACACATTGTTTCTTTAAATGGAGGAGTAGCTTGATGTGGTATAGATAAACAATACTATACCTACCTTCACAGGTTATGGACTTTTGAATAATGTAAACCATTTCATCCCAAGGATGAACTAACCAGCTTCTTGGAACACCCTTCTTCCAGTTTACTGAGGAAACTCTAGATCTGGATATGAATTGTGTCCATGATTTCTCCTTAAATTGTTTGGTTTTAAAGTACTTCTCTCCCTCAGGACTGAGTCCAATTGCCTGAGCTATAGTATCCTCTGAGATTCTGAAGGAGAAGGTGCCTATTAGGGCCTTTTCTCCATTAAAGGTGAAGGCAAATTGCTTAGTGATTTCCTCATTACTCCCATGGAATTTTTCCAGAAAAGGTAACCACTGTGCTTCTCTAAGAATCTCAATGCAATCCTTATGGTATTGTGAGCTGTCAAATATACTGGGTTCGACCCTATTAGTCATGGTGATGGCAGAGGGTTGTGCCTCTAACCCTTCTCTGTCTATACCCTTTAAAATTTAAGCACAGAAATGTCGAGTTGGTTACCTGGTATATATCGCTTCCTTCAGTCTTCAATATGGTGCTTGGCCGGTCGATATGACTGTGATGGGAGTTAGAAATAGAATGGTGATGCTGTCCCTTTTCGGCGCTCACTGGTTTCACTGCGTAAACCGACCCCAAACGGTGATACTCTCCTCGGCGCTCCTTGCTTCAGAGTTTCACTTTGTAACTCCACCCAAATGATAATAATCTCCTCGCGCTCCTTGCTTTTGATTCTCACCTTGGAGGTTATGGGAATCATTCATCGTTATGGAAGTGAAATAACCCTGTACTCCCTTTACAATGTAATCATTCATTTAAAAACAGAGTGTTGTACGCTTGCATGCATGTTATCACAAGAACGCTGAGAGCGTACCCATAGTGCTGGGCTATAATGCTGGGTGGCGAAGTTATGATTCGGCTGTGTGTGGAGTAATATATATATATATATAGGCCGCTTTTTATTATTTGACTGTATGGAGTGAAATATATATATATAGGCCGCTTCCACATCTATCTCATCCTTTGTATTTAAAAATACACAGCTCACCACATGCCCTTTTCAATGAGTATTCGGTCATATAGAGAATGTTGGTATGCCTGTAGGGTATATGACAAGGTGGATGTGTTGATAATGGGTTTTTGGGGTATGGATAGGTTAATGTAGGGGAATGATGAGAATTGGTGGGATAAGGGTGATAGATTGATGTATATAGGTGTCCTTGAAATCAATTACAACAGCTTATAGTCATCAAAGTTACATTAAAACCAATCTAGGAAATTAAATGTTTAAGAACAGAAATACATTACTCCTTTGTTGATCATTTGACATGCTGAGTTGCTAATCCTTTTTTACTGTTCTTTTTGACAGGTCCTCTGAGGGAGGTTGAATGCACAGGTCTTTTGAGAAAAATTTTTGAAGATATAACAGGTCCCTTTGAAAGATTTTGAATGTACAGGTCCCTTGAGAAAACTGAATGTAACAGGTCCTTTGAGAAAAATGAAGGTGTTCATGCAGCTCTTTGTATTGTTACAGGTTCACTGAGCTTGCCATTTGCTGAAGTGTTGGTGCCCAAATCCTTGTAAAAGCTTGGTGGAAGTCTGTTGAAGTAGCCTTTGGTGTCAAAACTTTTTTAGTAGGTCCCAACTGAATGTTTTAAACAGGTCCCATTACTGCTGGTTGGAATGTCTTAACAGGTGTCAATTGCTTTAATAGGTCCCTTCTGAAAATCTTAAACAGGTCCCATGACTGCTGGTGTTGGATTACTGGTGTTGGTAGCATAGATGTCTGAACAGAACAGGCCCCCCTGCAAAATATTTATAACCAGGTCCCTCTGAAATAAAATCATGACAGAACAGCTTATTTGTTAAAGTCTAGAATTACTGCTGGTAACAAGCTGCTGTTGGAAATTTACAGTGAAATATAGAATAAGAACTCTGAAGTATTTACAAGGGAGAGATAAAAGTAACAGAACAGATGCCTCTCTCCCCGACTTAAAGGTTGACTTGTCCTCAAGTCATGAGTCAACTGAGAAATGAAACAATGAACAAAAGAAAGAGAATTCATACCCGCCAATAAATTGGTTTTCAGGTAGGAATTTGGGGTTAGATTGTGCCAGATATTGGTTTTCACATCTAACCCATAATTTTATTTTTTTTAGTTTTTGTTTTATTTTATTTTTTATTTTTTTATTATTTTTTTCTTTTTTCTTTTTATTTTTCTTTTTGATTTTGAAATTGAAAGGAAATGAAATTAAGGCAGTGATACTGCAGCTGAGGGCTGCAGTATCTCAACCTCTTCTTGTTGAGATAGTGTATGGAGAAAATCTTGCTTGCTGATGGGCTTGTTGTACAGCTTCAGGCGATGACCGTTGACTGTGAAGGAATGACCTTCGCCATCAATAGTTTGGAGCTTTACTGAACCATTGTCATAAGCCTGAACAATTTCATAGGGGCCCATCCAGTGGGTGGTGAACTTAGCTTTATGATCCTTGAATTTTGAATCAAAAAGCAGAACCCAGTCACCTTCCTTGAAGTGCTTCTTCTTAATGTGTGAATCATGCCATTGCTTCCTGTGTTGTTGCATGAGGATGGTGGTTTGTTTTGCTTGTTGCCTCATCTCATCCAGCTGGTTCAACTGCTGGATTCTCTCTTTTTGTGCTGGATCCAAATCAATTAGTAAATCTGCAGCTAATTTAAAAGTGTGAATTTGGAATTCAATAGGAAGCATGACATCCTTACCATACACCAATTGGTATGGTGTAAATCCGGTGGTATCTTTCCAAGTAATCCGGTAAGCCCAGAGTTCCTCTTTGAGCTTTTCTTCCCAGTTTTTCCGGTTCATTGCAACAGTTTTGGTAATGATCCCCTCCAAGGTCTTGTTGGTTGATTCCACCTGCCCATTGGCCTGTGGATGGTAGGGGGTACTTTTCCTATGCTTTATTTGGTACTTGTCTGTGATGTCCTTCATGAGCTTTGAGGTGAATTGAGTACCTTGATCAGTGACAATTTCTCTTGGCACTCCATACCTCACAAAGATCTCCTCAAAAAGGAAATTGACTATTGTGTGTTCGGTTGCTCTTACCAGTGCTTTTGCTTCTGCCCACTTGGTGACGTAATCGGTACATACTAGGATGTACTTCTTACCATTAGAGGCTGGGTTGATAGGGCCTATAAAGTCCAGAGCCCACTTATCAAATGGTTCCAAGTGAACTTGGGGCTGAAGGGGCATCTGATCGGTAGCTGTTGGTCTGCCCATTCTTTGGCAGATGTCACAACTCTTTACATACTTCTTGGCATCCTTGAAAATGGATGGCCAGTAGTATCCAAGAGTAAGAACTTTGAAGGTTGTCCGCTTCGCTGCAAAATGCCCACCACATGGTTCATCATGGCAAGATTTTAAAATGTCAATTACCTCATCATTTCGTACACATCTCCTAATGATCATATCAAAACCAGTGTAAAAGAGATCGCCATTAAGCCATGAATATCTAGCACTTTGTTTGATTAGTCTTTTCCTTTCCTTTGCAGTGAAATGTAGAGGTGTTCTACCTGTAGACAAGTAATTAGCTAAATCAGCAAACCAAGCAGTTACTATGGAAATTGCAAATAAGTGCTCATCCGGAAAAGAATCCTCAACAGGAACAATCTCACCTGGATTTTGCAGTCTAGACAGAAAATCTGCCACCTGGTTTTCTTTGCCTGGTCTATCTAACACCGTGATGTTAAATTCCTGTAACAATAGTAACCATCTGGTAACTCTGCCACTAGTTATTGGTTTATTCATGAGATGTCGAATGGCAGAATGATCAGTATGTACAAAGACTTCATAACCAGTTATGTAATGGCGAAATTTATTCACAGCATAAATGATGGCAAGTGTTTCCTTTTCTGTAACTGTATAGTTTAGCTCGGCAGGGGTGAGATTTTTACTAATGAAATAAATTGCATATGTACAAGATTCTTCTTTTTGGCCTAAGGATGCACCTATTGCAGTGTCAGATGCATCGGTAAAAATATGAAATGGTAAACTCCAATTAGGCCCTCTCAGGACTGGTGCGGTAGATAGTTTCTTTTTGAGTTGTTCAAATGCATGTTGGCAGTTCTCAGTCCAATTGAAAAGTACATCTTTGGCTAAAAGTTTAAACAAAGGTAAGGCTATCTTGCTAAAATGCTCAATGAATCTGCGGTAATAACTAGCATACCCAAGAAAACTTCTTACCTCTCTCTGATTATGTGGAATAGGCAAATCGACAATAATCTGGATCTTGGTTGGGTCAACCTGGATGCCTTGAAAAGAGATATAATGGCCCAACACTATCCCTTCATTTAACATCATGAAGCACTTTTCGTTGCTAGGGGACAGGTTAGCTTCAATACACCTTTTCAAAACTCTCTCTAAATTTTCTAATGCATGTTCAAAAGAATTGCCATATACTGAAAAATCATCCATATACACTTCAACACAATCATGAATCAAATCAGCAAAAATAGCTAACACAGCTTGCTGAAATGTAGCTGGAGCGTTACAAAGTCCAAATGGCAAAACATTGTAGGCATAGGTGCCCCAAGGACAGGTGAAGGTGGTTTTGTCCTGGTCTTTAGAGGCAATCCGGATCTGGTTGTAGCCACTGAAACCGTCAAGAAAGGAAAATGATGATTTGCCGGCTAGGGTGTCTAACACTTGATCAATGAATGGCAGTGGGAAGTAGTCTTTGAGCGTTGCTTTATTCAGCTGTCTGTAATCAACACAGATACGCCACTTGCCATTTTTCTTAGGCACAATAACCAATGGGGATACCCACTGACTGTCAGAAATAGGATATATAAAGTTGACTCTCAAAAGTTTTTGCAACTCCTCTCTGACAATGTCTTGGAGCATGGGGTTCATTCTTCTTTGTGGTTGCCTCACCGGTTTAATGGTGCTATCTGTGTAGATGTGGTGAGTGCATGTGTCGGGGTGAATCCCATGCATGTCAGTGTAATCCCAAGCGAAGGCTTTTTGGTACTTCGTCGAGAGTCTAATCAATTTCTCTTATTGAGATGAGTCTAGGTGGTTGCCTATGTTCAAAGTTTTCCCTGGACTGATCTCTATGACTTGACTCTGTGTATTGGTGATGGATTGAACTGGAAAGATGTCATGAAATGTAGATTGCAAGGAGTGGATAGTGCATGTTTCTTGAAAGTTTTGAGCCAGAAGTACATCTGCAGCATTATATTGTTCATTTCTCAAATTTTCAGATACATCAGGTTGAGAAAGAAATAGTTCTACCAAATCATTATTATCTTCGTGGAAATCATAGATCCGGTCAATGCTAAAAACAGATTGTACTTCCTCTTTGTCATTAAATTTATCATCAAGCCACAAGTTATGTGTTACTGCAGGTGATTGTGCCGATGGATAGAGGGTGAGTTGTTTCCTTTCGGTCCCTCTGGAGATAATCATGTTACCTGATCAGCATCCAATAAATGCATCAACAGTCACTAACCATGGTCTACCTAGAATGATAGGATGTCCTCCTAGATTGGATTTGGGTTGAAGGACTAGGAAATCCACTGGATACTCCCAAGAGTCCAGTGAGACAATGATATCTTCCAAAATCCCCTCAGGAATGACTTTGGACCTATCAGCTAGTTCAAGAACAATCGTGGTATGTTGCAAATTCATAAGCTGGAGTGTTTTCATGGTTTCAAGGGTCATGACATTGGTTGCGGCTCCTAGATCTATTAAAGTGTTTGGAATCCGTATGTTGTTAATGATGGTGGTCACTTTTGGAATGCCCGGATCAACATACTTCTCCATGGAGATGGTATTGGTCATAAGGCCTGCTAAATTTCCTAAAACATGAATGGTTTGAGGATCAATCCTCTTTCTAGCAGGTTTCTTGAGACACATGTCTTTGATGGCTTTGGTGTAGATAGGAATGTCCTTTATAGCTTGCAGCAAAGGGATTTTTATGTAGACATTTTTAAGTTCATCCAAGACATCAAATTGTGGTGGAGGCAGTGGTGGTTTCACTTGGACCAAACGGTCTGGAAAAGGTGGTTGCAGTGATTGCATCTGTTTGTCCTTGGTTTCACTGCTTGGTTTTGTTTGAGTTGTCATTTCATTTTCTTTTTCTAAGTTTTCTTCTTGCTGATATGTTATTGGAGAGTCCTTCTGAAGCACCCTACCAGACCTCAGATTAATGTTTTGCAAAGGCAGTGTGGAGTAGGAGGTTCCTTCCTCTACATTATAAGCTGGCCTCTCTGCTCTATTGTTCGGATTTGGGATAGTTTGAGCAGGTATTTATGTGGGTCTGGGAGGTTGTGGGTTAGTTGGAAATTGAAGTTGTGGTACATTTATTTGTGGAGGAGCAGGCAAGGTCTGTTGAGAGGGTTGGGGCTGATAAACAACTTGTTGAGGGTGCTGCTGATATGGCTGTGAATGTGATGGATATGGTTGTTGGTACTGCTGATATGGCTGTGAGTAAGGTGGGTATGATTGCGGATATGGATGGTAGGATTGGGAATACTGTTGAGACGGTCTCCATTGATTTTGTTGTTGGTTTCCATGCTGCCATGACATAGGTATATTCCATGAGTTTTGTGCATACATCTGATCATTCATAGGAAATTGCATATTTTGATTAGGAAACATACCTTGGGGTGCTTGCCTTGGCTGCCATGGTCGCTTTGCACCCATGTAGTACACGTTCTCCATCTCTGTGCTGGCTGTCATGTTACAGTTCTGCAAAATTTTAACTTTAGGACAGTTAAACATGTCATGATGCTCAGTACAGAAAGCACATACTTGGATATTGTCTAGAGGGAAGTGTTTTAATGCATGTTTCTTGCGACACTTGGGGCAGAAAATAGCCATGATATTGTCTTCTTCCTCCTGTTTCTTTTTGGCTTTTAAGGTATCAATTTGGTTTCCTAGAGTGCTCAACAAATCTGTTTTGAACTCTTCTAAAAGATTACCAATTTCAGCCCGGGTGACACTAGCAGAGGCAGTTTTTGTGACCCTAGATGACAAGGTTCTCTTTCCCATTTTGGCTTTACTTCTTGAATATTTTTCACAAAGTTCAGCTATTTCTCCAAAGGGTAAGGCAGAGATGTCACCTTTGCCCATTAAGTTGAGATCATCCATGTATTCTTCCCGAATACCTTTCAAGAATATTGTGCGGACTAGGTCAGGAGGCATTGTTCGGTGTTTAGATTTTTGCAAATTATAGACAAACCGTTCTAGATATTCTTCTAAGGTTTCATCCTCCTGCTGACTCATTCTAAAGATGTCATCTTTAGAGTCTTTGGATCTGCAATAAGGCTGATATTTCCTCAGAAATATTCTCGTCATGCCATCCCAATCTACTATGGCATGCTCACCTAGCCCCATAAACCATTTCAAGGCTGCTGCCTTTAATGTGGCTGGAAACAATCTGAGTCTATGAGCATCATCCGTATAGCCATAAGTTCGACATACAATGTCAAACTCGAATAAGAACGAGTCCGGATCCTCTGAAGCCATATCATAGAAATTGGGTAGCACGGATGGGGGTATATTTTTCATTTTGATCTCCTCATCCTCCTGTGGTTCTTGTATAGGGAATTTAAAAGTTGATTCCTCCTCCTCTTGATGGGGAACTGATCCAGATCCCTCCTCAGCCATTCTAATTGGTTTCTTGGTGTCTCTTGGTGGAAAAGAGAGAAAGGAAGATTGCTTGGTAATGGTACTACTTTTCCCTTGTGTAGAAGGTTTAGGAAAGTGTTGCTGCTGCGATTTATATGCAAATAGAGTTTCCCTCTCAGCAAGAGTAATGTGCTGTCCTGAATAAAATCTTTCTGCCAATGTTTGAATATCCTCCTCAGATGATGTTGTATTCCCTGGAGAGTCTGCTCCTGATGATGATGAGTTAGTTTTGAGATGGTGGGGGGGTCTTACAAATCTCCCTTGATTGTCCCTAAGTCTAGGCATAAATGAACATGATTTCTAACTGTGTTTTTGTTTGTTTTTGTGTATTGAATTTTTTTCTTTTTTTTTGTTTGAATCCTTTACGTACGCCTCCCCGGCAATGGCGCCAAAATGTAGTGGTTCCAGCTAGGGTACTAGACTAGACTCTATATTTAATATCGACCGAGGTGCGTAAGCATAGAGGCGTGGTCTAAAATATATAGACATAAAGAATCTCTGGCCAAGTGATTAGGATGTAGGATACAAGGCTTCTTTACGGAAGACCGGAATATGTAGCCTAACATTCACACACCTAGATTACTCTACTGATATGCTTGATTACAGTGCTTGTTATGAGATGCATCTATCAAATCAAACCATGAACCTAAGTACTGTGTATGACTGTAACAATGATTTTAACCTCCTTACAGAGATATCACCCAGAAAACCCTTGTTTGGTAAACACACACAGCATGCAAAGATATTTACACTATCGAACTATATAAAGAGAACATAAATGAACTGTGAAACAAAACAGAGTTTATAATAATGTCTCTATAAGTCACACAGGGATCGAATCCCTTACAAGACTCCCTTCCAGATCCTAGTTCTGACCATTCAACATAACCATAAACCATTCATAAGCGCACACCATAGACATGCAATGAAAATCAAAGGCTACGTAACTGCTATGCAAACCATGAACTGTGTAAATCGAAAGCTATGTAATCGTACTGTGATGCAAACCATATGCTATATAAATCGAATCCAATATAAATGCTGTGCGAACATGTGATAACTGAAATGTAACAAAACAAATAAATAGTATACCAATCGAAGAACGCAGGGCCCGTCCGTGCCTAAGGGTATACTGGCTATAACTGATCAGCTATCAAATCAACGCAAGAAGTATACACACGTCGTGACTGTGAATAGGTCTGTGTATTAACTTAAAACTCTGTTATGAGAAAAACGATTCAACAATTCAACAACTAAACTCTAAACATAACCCTGACTGTATTTACATATGCGTACGCACAGCCATGTCATCGATACAATGAATGTACATTCGGCTGTTGCCGCTTTTATCACATAAGCCTTTTTAAAATGTTTCCATGCTGAGTGTTTGAAAAAGAACAAAAAGACAAAAATGAAAATGGAACGATGTTGTTTCTGCTTTTGTCTGTCAGAGTGCCCTGCTTTGACTTAAGTTGACCGCATACATAGGAGGTTCGATTTGGCTGGGAGAGAGGTATTTGTCCATGCTTGGACATTCTGCTTTTCGCCCATGCCTTTCATTCTAGCTCATCTGCTGCGCCACATGTCAAACGATAAGCTCATTACAGGATGTGGGTACTTCCTGTAACCATGTCATCAAAAACTTCCAATTCTTGAACATAAAACCCCTAAATTAATTTCTATGCAATTTAATAACTATAAAACGATTAATAATCAATATTCAAGGATTTTGAGGGATATATGATGAAAATGTATGGATAAATGATATGTTTTTGGGAAGGAAAAAGGGTCTTAGGATGATACCAACAGCAACCATTCCAAAAATCACAAGAATGAACACAAACAAGAGCATGCAAAACATCAAGTAGAAGGACAACATTAGCAAGCAAGGTGACGATGATTGTAAGAGAGTACACAAAAATACAATTAATAAAGCTACAAATAGAACAATACTAACTTCATAGAATCATTCACTAGTGCGTTCAAAAAGTAGAAAGATGAATGCAAAGAAAAAATTAACTTTCTTCCCAACCCAATAAATAGCTGGCAATCTTATTCAATGCTTTCCAAAGTAACAAAATAATTCATCACACAAAAAAACAATTACAACCTACATAGTTTTTCCCTCAAAAGCAACACCAACACCACTATTGACCATTGTTCCAAATATCACTAAAGAAAATTGAAGCAAGAGCTCAAAAGACACTCAACAACGAAACAACACTGATACAAAATGACAAAAAAAAAACTAATAAGAAAAAGTTAAACACGTTTGTTGAATGAGGAAAATAAGACCAAAAAAAATAATAATGATAAATAAAATATTACAGATGATCTATAATCAATAACTCATTAAAAAACAACATAAATGGATAAAAAACAACCACTTAAAATCAATGATAAAACACAAAACCACCAATCCATTCTTCTACACACCATTAAAATAAATAAAACAAACAAAACCCCTCGCCCTCCTCATCATAACATTCTAAACGCCAAAACGCCATGATCACAAAGACAACACCAACAAATAAAGTAACCATGAATGCAACCAGCAAAATAACACAATACAAACCACAACCAAAACCCAAAGTTGAATGCAAACAACTGTCTAATAAATTAAATTATTAACTCCAACACTACCCTCAGGCTTATGCACAATACCAAGTAAAGGGATGGCACCAATTATCAAAAACAACATTAATCAAATAATAATAACCACTCAAAATAATCCACACAATGCCAAGGACAATGCTCATAACACATGGGCACTACACATAAAGAGTCGGTAGACTAGACTTTTGTAGATATTTTGTGTGTATACCGCCAACTTTTGTCCTTTTCAGATTTTCCAAGACATTCGGGAATATGCTTCTTTATGACTATATATCATTTGCCACCTTTTGTGGCCACGTTTTGTTTAAAATGGATATTTTATGATTCTCCTTTTTGAAATGGCCATGAGACAACCACGTGTGCTCTTCATATTAAAAGGAGATATGGTATTACTTTTGTTGATTTTTTTGGTAAACTTATTTTTTATACCTTTAAACTACTTCAAACACTTTTGAAAAATATTTAAAATGAAATTATGTTTTTGTTTTTGTTTTTTGTTAAGTTATGTGAGTCTTAAATATGTAGTTTGAGTAGTTGTGACTCAGGGGTATTTAAGTCATTAAAATTACTTAAGGATCGCACTTTGTCTGGGCCACACCAACTCTTAGCATGGTTGGATTTTTGCCCATGTACTTTCTAATGGTGACCTTTACAGTGCATTAACAAAACACCCTATCATCATATGCTCTACACCTTGTGAGCAAATTATAATTTAGTTTCGTAATAGAATTTAATATTATGTTTTATTAACTAAAAGTTTATTTTCCTTAAAAGTATGTGTTAAATAGACATGCCCAAGTGAGACATCCCAATTGGTGACGATCGTGTGAGCGAAGATGTTGATCCCTGAAATTTCGGATTCAAGTCCTCTCTTGATAAACAATATTTAAAAAAATCATGAATCAATTTTCTTTACACTCTCGAAATTAAACTTTAATAATAAAATAATGAGAAATGATCTCTTTAGATACTTAAATATTTCTTATTTAAAAATAAATAATAATAATAAAATCAACTCCACTCTCCTAGTCCATTATTTCCATTTGCCAAATTCTGTCACTTATTATTTTGCCGCCTCTTGCGTGCCACACCGTCATGCTCATTGTTGTAGTGCCATCATACCTCTGCCTCCCCCCACCCAATGGTTAGGTTAGGTGGGTATACTGTCCACCTCATACCTTTACTCTATTTTCACTCTGGCTTAATGGAAGCTTTGTTAACATGTAAAGTAAAGTTTTATTGATTGAAATTTGAATTTGGATTGCTGATATGGTGACTATACTACATTTTTTTTTATTTTTTTTTCAAAAGGTGGAAAAACCTATCAAACTCAGTTTGTCAAACCAACAGTGAGGACAGCCATCTCTGGCTGCTATCCGCGAATGTTAGTTTAACACATCACTGTTATCAAGGAAAACCACGCCACCTGAAATAACCCGCTGGTGGTCCGTAAGGGAGCAGGCTATCACTCCTGCCAGATGCCTCTGGGTCTTGGGCCGTTAACCTGTTTCCTTACGTCCGAGGAAGACGAGCTCTTAGCCAAGCAGAAGCAGTTTTAGGGCATACTCCAGGCCCAACTATACTACATTATTAACTATGCTATGGCATTATTTATAAAGTTTTTTATAAAATTGTTATTTTATAAAAATTGTGAATAATGCGTTATATTTATATTTTTTAATTTTTTTAATTAAAATATTTGAGGTAAGTATCTTTTCAATCAATTTTATTTAAACCGTACTTATAATTTAACGCGTGAAACTATTCCTTATACAACAACAATCTAAAAAAGTAAATATAGTTGCTAAAATATTTGAACATTGTGGATTAATAAGAATTCAAAAGGCTCTTTTCTTGCATGTTTTGTTTTGATTTAACAACTTATCCAATTAGTAATATAAATTAATATTTTATTATTGTAATCTCAATGATAGTATATGATTTTTAATATGTAGATTTTTATAGTTTATAATATGGTGGTGAGATTTTTTGGAATTTGTGTTATTTTATTGTGAGACACCATAATGAAATAGCAAAGTGTTCAAAAAGGTTTATCAATAATATGTGAAATAAAATAAAATTATTTAAATAATTTAAAAATATGATAATTTTTATATTAAGTATTAAAGTTTAATTTTTTTTAAATTAATATTGTATTGTTTTACAAATATATACAAAATCAAATATATTAGTTAGTTATTTATTTTAATTATGTTTATGAGTAGGTGGTTTCAATTTTTTAAATGGGAAATTAAAATTTTTTACCACTTATGTGTGGAATATTTTTTCCAAACTTTTAACAACATTAACAATTTTAGCATAATTAAAGAGTTTATTGTGCAATTCAAAAAACAAAACTTATAAGTAAATATATGGCACTTAGGAGTTTGATGAAGTTACAAGTACTAGGTTTTTTGCACTTGAACTTGGAGGCGCTGAGGTGGCATAAACACATTGGATGTGGCACTCAATATGATCCAACCTAGTATTAAATTCTCTCAAGGCAAACCCGATGATTTCTCTTAACCAACTTGACATCTTTTAGGCTTGCAAAGATGTTATACATGTCAGCCTGCTTCTCTGTAAGAACCTGTTGTGCCCTACAAACAACCCCCCATTTCATATCACTTATATTCCAAACGATTAGCATGTGAAATGGGTCCCTTTTAAAAAATTTAATTGGCATTAATGAATTTGTTCAAAAACAGCATGATAATCAAACGAATTTATGAATGAGAGCCTTTTTGAATAAATATCAAGCATTTTTTTGGTTAGTGCGAAAAAGCAATCGCAAGATCGCATGTCGCAACAACAAGAGAAACACATTTAAATATCACCTTGGTCCTTGCCGATGCGATATCGCTATCGGCGATCGGCGGTATTCAATGCACACACAAAATGAAAACATATCTTACACCCCGATGCGATGTGATATCGCAATCGGAGGTCGGCATATCATTTGACATACATCTGGTAATGTGCTCATGCGCTAATTCGATGCGATGTCGCAATCGGCATTCGCCAAGACAGCTCCCAAATGATAGTATCACTCACACCCCCAATGTGATGCGATGACGTTTAACGATGATTAGAGTTCTTAAAAGGTGATTCCTTCAAAGCTTTTAAGTTATATTTTAATCCGGTTGATAAAGCACAGATTTCAAAAATGCCGTTAAATGCAGGGATAAGGTAATGCATGCGTATTTAAAACTTTGCCCCTTCGATTTAACGAACACTTACGATTAGACCTTTAAAAATCTGTTGCACGCGTTAAGGGGTCATTCAGCCTAATGACGATGTAATGGTCATTTATGGAGCTGCAGGTCGTAAAATCGCCATCATTGCATCTGCGGTGTCTTCTTAAATGATTAGATCCGCAGCCCCTTTTAGAATTAATCTTGCCACGCTTCAAGTGATATATCTTTCTAGTTATGGATTGTCATTGTTATTTCCTCGTTACGATTTCTCTTGCCTTTGTGTAGAGTTCAGCTGTCGAGAGAAGCCTGAAAATGATGGGGAAGAAGTTCAAGAAGGCTACGGGTTCTAATGCAGCACCCGTTGCAGGTCAAGCTGCCACAGTTTCGAAGAAAGGCCTAATCTCAGATACTACATGCACCGGTCTTCCTAGCACTACATGGCAGGGTACATATAATCTGTTAGAAGCCGAGCAACCGGCGAAGACAGTGACAGAGGCTAGCGTTGACGAACAAAGGAAATCTGATGCAACTCTCAAAGACTTGGCCGACTCCTTTTTGCACAGAATAGCAGCAAGAGAGCAGGTTCTACCTTTCACTGATGTGGTACGCTGGGCGATCGAGGAAATTCTTCTCACTGATAGAACTTTTCATACAAGGGATGGAAGGATTTTTGGGTCGTTCAAGCCTGATGACCTGAGGCGAATGTATCATTTGCCTGAACCAGAGCTAGTCTATAACAGAGCCTTCGTGAAGAAGTTCGCGAACGAGAATGAATCACCATCCGAACCCCTCCGAGATTGGAGGCAGAACCCGGCCAAACACAAGCATGAAAGTTCAGGTAAGTACTCCAATGCTTCTTTGGCTTCTCCCTATTGCTATGCGGGGATTATGATGTGTAGATTGTGGGGATTACATGACTCCGCTAATATCCATATTGACATGGTTCCCCTAATAGAAGCGGCTGTCAATAGTACAATTATGGATTGGGCCACTATTCTGTCTGATAAGTTAGTCATAGCTGTTCGTGAATTTAGAGCCAAAACCATAGTCAGCGAAAGGAAAATCCCACCGTTTTATTACTCTGCTTACATTATGGATACCCTGTGTTTTAATTCTGAGTTTCCTGTCCTCGGTTGGAGATGGACTACCCATGATCCAACACCCATCCATTTGTACCATCGGAAATTGTGGAAGTCCTCTTACAAGGACCATTTGTATCAAATTTGCAATGGTTTCATGGTGCCCATTCACTATTCTATTTTCGACAGACCCATCCCAAGAATTTTTCATGAAGCTTCTTTTGACTTACCAACCATAGCAAATTGGTTCGGGGAAGAGCATTTCACCTATATTAGAGTTTTTGGAAGCAAAGCTAGGCCGCACGTTCTCCCTTTATACATCCCAGACAAACTGTTAGCCCGGGAAATCTGCTACCAGATTATGTCCGAGAGTGTCACACAAACTCTCAAAGAGGAGAAGAAAAGAGGTTGGCCCTCTTTTCCTTTAAGAATTGGAGTTTATACTCTACTTAATTACAAGCATGCAGAAAAATAAGCAACAAAACTCCAAATGATATCCCTGGCCTCTATCCCAAACAGACTCTACGATCCGCACAAGACTGCTTTCATTGCCCTGGAACAGGCCAAACTGTCAAAGATTGTCCATCAAGAAGATGAGTTTGATGACCTGTTCGCAGGTGCCGGTTCAATAACCCAAACCAAACAGCTTGCTGCAATGAGATACAATGATGTGGCTTTAACTGAGTTTAATAAACTTAGAGAGCAGAGGTTGCAAACTCTGCCTCTAGATTTATTATCCACAACCCCAGCATCTTCCTCAAGCGAGCCTGGTCGGCAGCAGATACGTCCACCTCCTGTTACAACTAAAGAACAGGACAAACAACATGAGGAAAGGCAAAACAAGCTGCAGAAAAAGGAGCAGTTAGAAAGGCAGCAAAAGGCACAGAAGGAACAAGAGCATAGAAAGAAAGAGATAGAGGAACAGAGGAAGAAGAAAGAAGAAGAGAAAGCAAAGAAAGAACTAGAAGATAGGCAGAAAAAGGAATTGGAGGAGCAGCAACGGAAAGCGCAGGAGGAGCAGCAGAGGGCAGAACAAGAAAAGCAACATGAGCAAACCTCCACCGATCCTGAATTGATTAAAGAATGGAACCAATTCGATTCCATTATCAGTGGTAAGGAAGCCTCCAAAGACTCAGACACCTCTAAAATAAGCAATGCTCCCAATACTACTTCTTCTCAGGTTCTAGAAAGAACCAGCGGCCCACCCATTTCACAGGATGTCGAGGTAATCACTCAAGACCCGTCCAATCAAATTGATCTCCAGGTGGAAGAAATTCCTCCCCTGGATATTTTCTACAGCCCAAAGCATAGAGCCGTTGTTAGGCGCTCTAAGAAGAGACGAAGGCTTGATCAACCTTCTATTTCTCCTGAGCGAACAGTCACGGGCAATGTGGTCTGGAAAGGGGAATTGGACCCCTCCGATGATCTAACTAAGCTATCGCAATTCGCGGGAGCTTATTCGGCAGCAACTATCGACAAAGCATCAGAGGTAAGTCTTATGTTGAAGACTAAAGACCATGAAATTTATGCATTACAGGCAGAAGTAATAGAGGCGAAAAACAAGGCAGCACAGGTAGAAGAGCAGTTGCTGGCACAACGGCAAGAGAACAAAGTATTAACCCAGCAAATGCAAGCCGAAAAGCAGAAGGCAGACCAGGACGCAGTCCAGAGGCAGAATACATTGTCAGAGACATTGGCACAGTTGAGAGCGGCGAACGAGCTGATAATGAAATCAAAAGATGAGCAAATAGCTCAGCTATCAGCACAGCTCGACAGTATCAAGGACGCCCAGAGTGTTGACGACTTCAGAGCAGAGGCAACTCGAATAAATGGCGCATTAATATCTCAGATCAGGCTTTTATGCCGACAACTTACTGACGCTGATTCATTATGCGAAACATCCACAACAGTATGTCAGCAGATAGAGAAAGCCAGAAATGAGCTAGATCAGGCCGAAGACACCATATCCGAATATCTTGAGTGGCAAGATTCTGAAGAAGGGAAAGCGGCAAACTTGCCTCGAATTTATGAAACGTACAAAGACATACTCTTCATGGAGTGGAACACCCAGGTAATGAAAGCGGAAAGGGCGGCCTCAAGATGTAAAATGATTGCCAGCAACATGATCAATCTAGTCAACGACACACTCTATCTGGCAAACATGATCTCCCAGTGCACACCTGGAAGCATAACAACGACAAACATGCTTGAGCAGAGAAATTATCCTGATCTGGAGAAACAAGGAAGATTAATCGCGGGAGTAAATACTTTAACCTCCGACGCATATTGGCTCTTTCTGATTAAACCACACTCTCAAAGGTCGGCTCTCAACTGTTTAACAGATGCCCTCCGATACCTGATTTCCGACATTCAGGATGCCACATATGATGCCCAGCTAACTTCGCGTCTCAACACTCCACCAGAAGTGGAACCAATGCTAGCGATATGTCAGCGAAGGAGTAAAGGCAAAGAGACCACCGAATGAAGCATTGCCGCCGACTGCCAGATCGCCAGAAAAGATGATGATATTTGTTAATGCCAATTTAGTAGCTTTTCAGTTTTTTAGATATTTAGATTAGCGTAGTATTTATAGACCCTTTCATTGTTTTGGAAAGGGTCGTAAAATTTTGTAATAGACTTAAAGGCTGAAGTTTGCACTATTGTGCTTCAGTCTATATTCTTTTGTGAAACTCGACCAATGGTTCTCAATTTTGATTAGAAGGTTGTTTTATGCAATTGCGCACTATTGTCTCTTGTTTGGAATGCTTTCTGGTTTGAAGGAAGGACTGCGACATAGCGATTGATACATTGGATTGTTAAGCAGCTTACATGGTACTTTTATCTGCATCTGCATTCTTTCCTTTTATATGAATTGTTATGTTATTATCTTTGCTATTGTTGAATACATGAATGCGATATAACGGCAAATCTTCATTTCATTTCACTATTGAATGTTTTGTGATTTGTTATCTCTTTTACTCATGCGTGTGTCAATGATATAAATGAAAAAGTGTAGTAATTCGCTATTATCGTTCTGCATAACTAATTATGCAGAACAATCTTTAATGATTTAAACCTCTATGCTTTAGTGTTAGAGTCATCTATATGCCTACCTTAAAGCACAGATTATCAAACGCTACACTTTGAAAGATTGATAAGACCCCGGGATAGATTTTAGTTGTTATATTTTTGCTGATAGTATAAGTCCATCGCTTACCGCTAGCATAATACAGAAGTCACTCATCCATCCCATTTATCTATATTTCTGGGAAACTGGTCCCATTACCCCCAGTCGGAGCCACTATCCCAAACGGAAAAGGAGCTGCACTAAGGTCCGGACCGGGTGGTTTCCCCAATGTTGTTGCAACGATTTTCGGGGCATCAACATTTTTGGCGCTAGAAGGAGGGCCTCGACTGTGAATGGCAAGCAAACCCAAATCTGTAAGCCATTCTAAGAGTAATTCTCCCTCCAAAACCCCTCCTGCTTCTCAATCCCATGCTGGTTCTCCAGCACACAATCGAGAAGAAGGAGAATCAACCACCACTGCTCATACCCATCATATTTCAGAACAATTGAGTCTTGAATCTCCTGAAGTCCAGTCTCTTATCCACAAACTTCAGAGCTTCTCGATTTCCCCACAAAAATCTGAAGTATCGCAAAGCAGTGTGACTTCGCAGTTCAATTTATTTCATCCACTTACCAGACTTCAGAGCGAGAAACTCGGTATTCAACCCACTGAGTTCCCTTTACCAAAAAGGAAAAAAGCAAAGAAAATCACTGAAGGATCTGATAGTGAAGACCTTTCTTCCATATCCTCCATCTCATCTCCTAATCTGCAAAGTCAACCACCCACTCCTCCATTACATATTGTTGTTCATCAGGGATCAGCACCTTCAATATCCCAACCTATTCACTCCTCATCTTTGATACCGTCCCAAACATCTGGAATCCCAACAGTAGTAACAACCACTGTCGCTAGCACAATGGCAGACCCATGGACTAGGCCCGGTGCAGTCAATATGCCCGGACCATTGCATGATCTACCAGATGCTCCCGAAAAATGGCTGCCTAAATTTAATCCAGATAACGGAACCCAAGCTGAAGAACATATTAACAATTTTATGTTAGCAGTAAACTTAAAAGGAGTGACAGAGCAAGATGTTGTTGTAAGACTCTTCCCTTATACCTTACAAGGATCAGCAGGATCCTGGTATTTTTCCTTACCTTCTGGTTCAATTACCAGTTGGAACACATGCCAAGAGCAGTTCCTTACCAAATATGGAGATGATAGGTCCTTGGCTACTTTGATAAACGATCTCTCCAATCTAAGGATAGAGCACAGGGAACCAATAAAGGAGTTTAATGCCAGATTTAATAAACTCCTGAATAAAATCCCTACCGATTCTAAACCAAGTGAACAAATCCGAAGCGAATGGTATATTACCGCCCTACATGCCAACATAGCCATTTTTGTAGATAGGGCTGGGAAACCTACCTTAGCTGAAAACATGAAAGAAGCACTTGCTGTTGAAAAGCGCATTAATGCTCTAGAAAAGAAAGCTGCTCTAGAAGACCAAAAAGCTAAAAAAGTCTCATTTAAAGAAGATTCCAAGAAGAAAACCCCAAAGGACCCCTATGACATGGAAGGTTTACAAAAGGTCCTTAAAACATTGTCTAACGAAATGGTTGACATCAAGAAGCAGGTGGCCGAAACCTCAAATAAAAAACCATTTAGAACTTACAAGAAAATTGAATCAAAGCCGCCCAATGTTATATCCAATGCAGACTCTGACCAAGAGGAAGAGGAAGAGGAAGAGGAAACAACCTCTCATACTGAGGAGGAAGAAGAAGTAGCTGAATGCCACGGCATGTGGGATTTTATACTCCCAAACTCTGATACCGAGAATGAAGAAGAAGCCTTTCCTGTTACTACAAGAAGTAAAAGCACTTCCGAACCTGCCCAGGCAACTACAAAGAAAAGGAGCGCAGGTGCTAACACAACAAAAGAGAAAGTTCCTCCAAAGAAATCGCCTGTGACACCTCCCCAAAATCAGCCTTTAACTTCTAATGCCCCTTCAGCATCCAAAACACTAGTGGTATCTGACTCCATGGAGTATAATATTGTTGATGATATGAAGAAGACTAAGGCAAACATAACTATGTTTGAGCTAAGTAAATTGAAACATCAACAGAAATTACTTCTAAAAGAGTTGAATGTTGTCCCCTCTACTCCACTTCCTAGTACAAGAGCTGCCAATGATCAAGGCCTGCCTCCTGCAGGTATGGTAGAAGCTACCGATTCAGTTCTGATTGGAGATAGGTCCAATTCTCATACTCCACCTTTCTTGCTCACCTATGAAATTTATAATCGAAATCTGCACAATTGTTTAATTCATTCAGGGGCATCATCTAACATTATGCCAGCTTCAGTTTGTTCTCAACTGAACATCGAACCCCAGAAATCTGCTATTCACATTGTACAGCTTGACAGAACCAAAGTGCAGGTTGTGGGTGAAATTAATTCTGTAACCATCAGGTTGTCTGCTGACCCTAGGGTTGTACAAAGGATAGATATTTTGATCGCCGACATACCTGAATTCTACGGCTTAATTCTGAGCAGAGATTGGTCCGAAAAACTACATGGGTACATTTCCACTGATTGGTCACATATGTGGCTTCCCTACAAAGGCAAGCCTAATCAAATCAGGATTGATCGTGAGAAACATATGACCCACACAGTAACTGACTTCGAGCAAGAAAACCAGCCTGTTGCGTTCAACAACAACATTTTGGGGAATTATTCGTCAGAATCATTCTTTGGCAACTTTGTTGCCCAACCTTCTCCTTTTTCAGTTAATCATTGTACATCTCAGATTGAGAATTTTTCACAAACGGACTTGTCTAGATGTTTTAATGATAATGAAAAAGCTGTAAATTTGTCTGTTAATACTCCTTTGTTTTGGTCTTTATATTTTGATGGCTCTAAGTCCAGTGAGGGCTCAGGAGCAGGTTGCATTTTGGTTAGTCCGCAAGGAGAAAAGACAATGCTGTCCTGTAGACTAGAATTTGAGTGCACCAATAACACAGCCGAATACGAAGCTTTGGTTCAAGGATTATATAAGGCAATCGGCCTTAAAGTCCAATATCTTAAAGTGTTCGGTGACAGTGAGATCATTGTTAAGCAGGTAAGGAATGCAATTCATTGCCTCTCAAGCCACCTGAAGCATTATCAATCGCTAGTGCAAGATCTCACCTCACATTTTTCAGCATTCAATATTTCCTCAATTCCTAGGTCACAGAATTCAGCAGCCGACTTACTTGCCAACGTAGCTTCCAAACTTCTGCCTTCTGAAAACTTTAGCCTTGATAGATTTTCTGTAGAATTAATTTTTAGGCCTTCAGTTCCTGATAATATCACTAATTGGAGGGTTTTCAACCACGATGAGGATATCTTACAATTCTTAACCTCTGAAAAATCCTATGACAATCAAATCATTGAAGAAGATGAGCATGATTCCCAAATGAAAAGAACATCTCAAGAAAACGCGATCCCTAAGCCTGTGGTAAAGCTCGAAGACCTTTATGACATTAAAGACAGGTCCAAACCCGTAATTAATGCAAAACTCCAAAGCTCTACCCTAAGGTTTGAATTGATTAATTTGGGAACTGAGCAAGCTCCTCAAAATATCAACTTAGGATTAGGACTTTCTGTAGAAGAAAAGGAAGCATTTGTTAAACTGTTAAAGAAAAACAAACAAGTTTTTGCTTGGAAGTATGATGACCTCAAGACATATGACACATCTATCATCCAGCATACTATTCCTATGCTTCCCGATCAAAAGCCGATTTAGCAGAAGTTAAGGAAAATCCACCCAAATTTGGAGAGCCAGATAAAGTCGGAACTTAACAAGCTTTTAAAAGCCAAGATTATTTTTCCTGTCCGACATTCAAATTGGGTCTCCAATATGGTACCAGTCAGGAAGAAAAATGGCGACATCCGAATTTGTATCGATTTCAGAAACTTGAATAAAGCGAGCTTGAAAGATAACTTCCCATTGCCTACTATGGAGCAGATCCTCCAATCAGTAGCAGGATCTGAATTGATGTCCTTTCTTGATGGATTCTCAGGATATAACCAAGTTCTAGTTCATCCTGATGACCAACTCAAAACCACATTCAGAACAAAATGGGGAACATATGCATATCAAAAAATGCCTTTTGGACTCATAAATGCAGGAGCAACGTTCCAAAGAGCTATGGATACAGCCTTTAGAGGGTTGATTAACCGAACAGTAGTCGTCTACCTTGATGATATTACTGTATATTCTAAAAAGAGATATAATCATTTGCATGACTTGAATCAGATTTTTCAGCGATGCAAAAGATATGGCATCTCTCTCAACCCAAAAAAGTCTTTCTTTGCTCTAGACCAGGGTAAGCTTTTAGGCTTTATTGTATCTAAAGATGGCATTTATGTAGATCCTGATCGGATTAAGGAAATTTCTGAAATCCCTTTTCCACACAACAAAAAAGCGATGCAGTCATTTTTGGGTCAGATTAATTTTGTCAAACGATTTGTTCCAGATTTTTCACAGATAGTATTACCACTCCAGACGATGATTAAGAAAAATTCAACCTTTAGGTGGGGATCAGAAGAAAAACATGCCTTTGATGTTATCAAGCAATCAATAATCACTGCCCCAGCCTTGAATACTCCAAATTTTTCTAATCATTTTACTTTGTATACCATCGCATCCGACTTATCTTACGCTGCAGTACTCACGCAATTAAATGATGACAATTTGGAAGCGCCCATCTCCTTCTTTAGTTCAAACTTTCAGGGCGCCGAATTAAATTATTCTGATGTTGAGAAACAAGCTTTTGCTGTGTTTAAGGCAGTCAAGCATTATCGACCCTTTCTTTTAAAAACCCATACTAAAGTGATAGTTCCTTTCCCGGCAGTCAGGCAACTATTAATTCAAAAAGAATTGGGTGAAAAAAGGGCAAACTGGGTCGCAGCGCTCCAAGAGTATGACCTAGAAATTAAGCCAGCAAAGATTGTTAAAGGCCAAGGTTTTTGCAGGATATTGGCAGGAGCATCTAACATTCCGGAATCAAGCGATACAGATCAAACCCAAGAAGTTAATCAGATAAGTGCTACAGATTCCGAATCTCAATATGCAGATTTAATCTTTTATTTAAAGAATGGTTATGCACCTCCGAATTTGTCTTACAAAAACAAAAGGGCCATTAGATTAAAAGCGAAGAATTTCTCGATTATTAATGATGTACTTTTCAAAAGAAATTATGATTCTGTTCTATTAAGATGTCTAGAAAAACCTGAGGCTCAAAAGGTTTTGCAGGAGCTACATGACGGACCGGCAGGAGGACATTTTGGAGCTGATACAACAGCTCATAAAGTTATTCATGCTGGTTACTATTGGCCTACTTTGTTTAAAGACACTCACGACTATGTAAGGAAATGTCTCAAATGCCAAACTTCTGGTGGAAGACAACAAAAACCAGCTTTCCCTTTGCAACCAGTCAACATTGAACAGCCCTTTGAACAATGGGGATTGGACATCATTGGAGAAATTAATCCACCTTCTTCCAAGCAACATAAATATATCCTTACAGCCACCGATTACTTTACAAAGTGGGTAGAAGCAGTTCCGTTAAAGACAGCAAACTCTGAAGCCATCATTGAATTCATTGATCAATTCATCATTACCAGGTTTGGTGTTCCAAACGCTCTTGTCTTTGATAATGCTTCTTATTTCTCAGGTAATGCAATGATTCATTTCGCTATCAAAAGAGGGTTTAAATTAAAATATTCTGCTAATTACTACCCTCAGGGTAATGGCCTAGCAGAGTCAACTAATAAAAACCTAATCAAAATTATCAAGCGAACAATTGAAGAGAATCATAGAAACTGGCATAAATCCCTAGTATTTGCATTATGGGCCGATAGGATAACACATAAAGCTTCCATTGGAACCTCTCCGTTTAAACTTGTCTATGGAAAAGAAGCAATTATACCAACCAATCTTCTTCTTCCCTCTCTAGCCCTAGTGCAATTTATTGAGGAAACTCCTTCTTCCTCTATCCAGCTCAGATATGATCAAATTCTCAAACTTGAAGAGGAAAGGGAAAAGGCCAAGGTTACGCACGCTAAGCATCAGCAAGTCATTAAAGCAGCTTTTGATCTAGCCTCATCTAGTCCTAAACAATTCCAAGTCGGAGATTTAGTTCTGAAATGGGACAAAGCCCATGAAGACAAAGGTAAACACTCCAAGTTTCAGAAACTATGGCTTGGACCATTTCAGATCTGTGAAAAGATAGGCCATTCCACTTTTATACTGCAAGATTTATCAGGGGTGAGAGATTCTCTCCCTGTTAATGGTCTGATCTTAAAGAAATTCTTTAATTGAGGAGGCGACCCCTTCTCCTTTTAGTTTGATATATTTTTATAGTTTGTAGGATTTGTAGAAAATAAGGGTGTGGGATATCTTCCGTTGACTTTTTGCTGTAGTCAAAAGTTGTCTCGCTGGAGCACTTTCGATATTTGCTTTTGGATAATAGAATCCTAAACCAAGAAGGATCATTTCTAGGAAATTAGATATTTTTTTATTTTGAGATCGCAGTCTTACTTTGCAAACTTCCCTCAAAACGAAAAAGTCCTATGAATCATTTTGGGTTTTAGAAAATTGGTCTCCAAAGGTTATCTATATTAAAGTAGAAGCTAATCCATCTTCAGCATCTTTAACTCTCAACCTGTCATCCATTTTCTCTCAAGGAGACAATTGTTCATCCCATTCACCAAAAGTTTATGATTACTCAGAGTGTAATTCTAAAATATAAAGATTAAAGATAAGAGGTCTTATTGCAAGCCTGCTTACCATGTTCATAGGAAAATAATTTAACTGACATTACCAAAACTGCATATCAAACAGGGTAATGGCTTGAAATTTCAAGACAAGGGGTCTCATCACGAGCCAGCTTGTTCAGTTTGATTACTACCCGTGAGTGGCATTGTCATTATCTGGCCACCAAACCAGGACAATGGCTTTTTATCTCAATCAAAAATGAAGTTCAAAATATGGAAAATATGTGATGAATTCATTCTGTTTAATCACACTCTTAAGTGAATGGAACAATGGACAACAACATGGTTAAAAGGTAACCCTGCCGAGACTATGAACGTTTGCTGGCAGCAGAGGCTCTACCTATGACAGAGGAGTTTACTTTAAAAGCTGATTTGGGAAAAGTTTTCTGTTTTACCATTATAAACCATTAAAGACCTGTTTTAAAACTTAGAATGCATTTATTATCTTTACAAAAGAAGGAAGTCAACAGAAGAATTCTGCTTTATTCAGAATCAATAGATATCTAGTTATATTAGGAAGTTTCCTTTTCTGATTGAGATTCTATTTGAAAAAGTTTAAGTGTTTTAAAGCAGTCCCAGAGATAACTGGTTCTTCCAGCGAATCGCCAATTGTTGTGCCCTACAAACAACCCCCCATTTCATATCACTTATATTCCAAACGATTAGCATGTGAAATGGGTCCCTTTTAAAAAATTTAATTGGCATTAATGAATTTGTTCAAAAACGGTATGATAATCAAACGAATTTATGAATGAGAGCCTTTTTGAATAAATATCAAGCATTTTTGGTTAGTGCGAAAAAGCAATCGCAAGATCGCATGTCGCAACAACAAGAGAAACACATTTAAATATCACCTTGGTCCTTGCCGATGCGATATCGCTATCGGCGATCGGCGGTATTCAATGCACACACAAAATGAAAACATATCTTACACCCCGATGCGATGTGATATCGCAATCGGAGGTCGGCATATCATTTGACATACATCTGGTAATGTGCTCATGCGCTAATTCGATGCGATGTCGCAATCGGCATTCGCCAAGACAGCTCCCAAATGATAGTATCACTCACACCCCCAATGCGATGCGATGACGTTTAACGATGATTAGAGTTCTTAAAAGGTGATTCCTTCAAAGCTTTTAAGTTATATTTTAATCCGGTTGATAAAGCACAGATTTCAAAAATGCCGTTAAATGCAGGGATAAGGTAATGCATGCGTATTTAAAACTTTGCCCCTTCGATTTAACGAACACTTACGATTAGACCTTTAAAAATCTGTTGCACGCGTTAAGGGGTCATTCAGCCTAATGACGATGTAATGGTCATTTATGGAGCTGCAGGTCGTAAAATCGCCATCATTGCATCTGCGGTGTCTTCTTAAATGATTAGATCCGCAGCCCCTTTTAGAATTAATCTTGCCACGCTTCAAGTGATATATCTTTCCAGTTATGGATTGTCATTGTTATTTCCTCGTTACGATTTCTCTTGCCTTTGTGTAGAGTTCAGCTGTCGAGAGAAGCCTGAAAATGATGGGGAAGAAGTTCAAGAAGGCTGCGGGTTCTAATGCAGCACCCGTTGCAGGTCAAGCTGCCATAGTTTCGAAGAAAGGCCTAATCTCAGATACTACATGCACCGGTCTTCCTAGCACTACATGGCAGGGTACATATAATCTGTTAGAAGCCGAGCAACCGGCGAAGACAGTGACGGAGGCTAGCGTTGACGAACAAAGGAAATCTGATGCAACTCTCAAAGACTTGGCCGACTCCTTTTTGCACAGAATAGCAGCAAGAGAGCAGGTTCTACCTTTCACTGATGTGGTACGCTGGGCGATCGAGGAAATTCCTCTCACTGATAGAACTTTTCATACAAGGGATGGAAGGATTTTCGGGTCGTTCAAGCCTGATGACCTGAGGCGAATGTATCATTTGCCTGAACCAGAGCTAGTCTATAACAGAGCCTTCGTGAAGAAGTTCGCGAACGAGAATGAATCACCATCCGAACCCCTCCGAGATTGGAGGCAGAACCCGGCCAAACACAAGCATGAAAGTTCGGGTAAGTACTCCAATGCTTCTTTGGCTTCTCCCTATTGCTATGCGGGGATTATGATGTGTAGATTGTGGGGATTACATGACTCCGCTAATATCCATATTGACATGGTTCCCCTAATAGAAGCGGCTGTCAATAGTACAATTATGGATTGGGCCACTATTCTGTCTGATAAGTTGGTCATAGCTGTTCGTGAATTTAGAGCCAAAACCATAGTCAGCGAAAGGAAAATCCCACCGTTTTATTACTCTGCTTACATTATGGATACCCTGTGTTTTAATTCTGAGTTTCCTGTCCTCGGTTGGAGATGGACTACCCATGATCCAACACCCATCCATTTGTACCATCGGAAATTATGGAAGTCCTCTTACAAGGACCATTTGTATCAAATTTGCAATGGTTTCATGGTGCCCATTCACTATTCTATTTTCGACAGTTCCATCCCAAGAATTTCTCATGAAGCTTCTTTTGACTTACCAACCATAGCAAATTGGTTCGGGGAAGAGCATTTCACCTATATTAGAGTTTTTGGAAGCAAAGCTAGGCCGCACGTTCTCCCTTTATACATCCCAGACAAACTGTTAGCCCGGGAAATCTGCTACCAGATTATGTCCGAGAGTGTCACACAAACTCTCAAAGAGGAGAAGAAAAGAGGTTGGCCCTCTTTTCCTTTAAGAATTGGAGTTTATACTCTACTTAATTACAAGCATGCAGAAAAAGAAGCAACAAAACTCCAAATGATATCCCTGGCCTCTATCCCAAACAGACTCTACGATCCGCACAAGACTGCTTTCATTGCCCTGGAACAGGCCAAACTGTCAAAGATTGTCCATCAAGAAGATGAGTTTGATGACCTGTTCGCAGGTGCCGGTTCAATAACCCAAACCAAACAGCTTGCTGCAATGAGATACAATGATGTGGCTTTAACTGAGTTTAATAAACTTAGAGAGCAGAGGTTGCAAACTCTGCCTCTAGATTTATTATCCACAACCCCAGCATCTTCCTCAAGCGAGCCTGGTCGGCAGCAGATACGTCCACCTCCTGTTACAACTAAAGAACAGGACAAACAACAGGAGGAAAGGCAAAACAAGCTGCAGGCAGAGAGGCAGAAAAAGGAGCAGTTAGAAAAGCAGCAAAAGGCACAGAAGGAACAAGAGCATAGAAAGCAGAAAGAGATAGAGGAACAGAGGAAGAAGAAAGAAGAAGAGAAAGCAAAGAAAGAACTAGAAGATAGGCAGAAAAAGGAATTGGAGGAGCAGCAACGGAAAGCGCAGGAGGAGCAGCAGAGGGCAGAACAAGAAAAGCAACATGAGCAAACCTCCACCGATCCTGAATTGATTAAAGAATGGAACCAATTCGATTCCATTATCAGTGGTAAGGAAGCCTCCAAAGACTCAGACACCTCTAAAATAAGCAATGCTCCCAATACTACTTCTTCTCAGGTTCTAGAAAGAACCAGCGGCCCACCCATTTCACAGGATGTCGAGGTAATCACTCAAGACCCGTCCAATCAAATTGATCTCCAGGTGGAAGAAATTCCTCCCCTGGATATTTTCTACAGCCCAAAGCATAGAGCCGTTGTTAGGCGCTCTAAGAAGAGACGAAGGCTTGATCAACCTTCTATTTCTCCTGAGCGAACAGTCACGGGCAATGTGGTCTGGAAAGGGGAATTGGACCCCTCCGATGATCTAACTAAGCTATCACAATTCGCGGGAGCTTATTCGGCAGCAACTATCGACAAAGCATCAGAGGTAAGTCTTATGTTGAAGACTAAAGACCATGAAATTTATGCATTACAGGCAGAAGTAATAGAGGCGAAAAACAAGGCAGCACAGGTAGAAGAGCAGTTGCTGGCACAACGGCAAGAGAACAAATTATTAACCCAGCAAATGCAAGCCGAAAAGCAGAAGGCAGACCAGGACGCAGTCCAGAGGCAGAATACATTGTCAGAGACATTGGCACAGTTGAGAGTGGCGAACGAGCTGATAATGAAATCAAAAGATGAGCAAATAGCTCAGCTATCAGCACAGCTCGACAGTATCAAGGACGCCCAGAGTGTTGACGACTTCAGAGCAGAGGCAACTCGAATAAATGGCGCATTAATATCTCAGATCAGGCTTTTATGCCGACAACTTACTGACGCTGATTCATTATGCGAAACATCCACAGCAGTATGTCAGCAGATAGAGAAAGCCAGAAATGAGCTAGATCAGGCCGAAGACACCATATCCGAATATCTTGAGTGGCAAGATTCTGAAGAAGGGAAAGCGGCAAACTTGCCCCGAATTTATGAAACGTACAAAGACATACTCTTCATGGAGTGGAACACCCAGGTAATGAAAGCGGAAAGGGCGGCCTCAAGATGTAAAATGATTGCCAGCAACATGATCAATCTAGTCAACGACACACTCTATCTGGCAAACATGATCTCCCAGTGCACACCTGGAAGCATAACAACGGCAAACATGCTTGAGCAGAGAAATTATCCTGATCTGGAGAAACAAGGAAGATTAATCGCGGGAGTAAATACTTTAACCTCCGACGCATACTGGCTCTTTCTGATTAAACCACACTCTCAAAGGTCGGCTCTCAACTGTTTAACAGATGCCCTCCGATACCTGATTTCCGACATTCAGGATGCCACATATGATGCCCAGCTAACTTCGCGTCTCAACACTCCACCAGAAGTGGAACCAATGCTGGCGATATGTCAGCGAAGGAGTAAAGGCAAAGAGACCACCGAATGAAGCATTGCCGCCGACTGCCAGATCGCCAGAAAAGATGATGATATTTGTTAATACCAATTTAGTAGCTTTTCAGTTTTTTAGATATTTAGATTAGCGTAGTATTTATAGACCCTTTCATTGTTTTGGAAAGGGTCGTAAAATTTTGTAATAGACTTAAAGGCTGAAGTTTGCACTATTGTGCTTCAGTCTATATTCTTTTGTGAAACTCGACCAATGGTTCTCAATTTTGATTAGAAGGCTGTTTTATGCAATTGCGCACTATTGTCTCTTGTTTGGAATGCTTTCTGGTTTGAAGGAAGGACTGCGACATAGCGATTGATACATTGGATTGTTAAGCAGCTTACATGGTACTTTTATCTGCATCTGCATTCTTTCCTTTTATATGAATTGTTATGTTATTATCTTTGCTATTGTTGAATACATGAATGCGATATAACGGCAAATCTTCATTTCATTTCACTATTGAATGTTTTGTGATTTGTTATCTCTTTTACTCATGCGTGTGTCAATGATATAAATGAATAAGTGTAGTAATTCGCTATTATCGTTCTGCATAACTAATTATGCAGAACAATCTTTAATGATTTAAACCTCTATGCTTTAGTGTTAGAGTCATCTATATGCCTACCTTAAAGCACAGATTATCAAACGCTACACTTTGAAAGATTGATAAGACCCCGGGATAGATTTTAGTTGTTATATTTTTGCTGATAGTATAAGTCCATCGCTTACCGCTAGCATAATACAGAAGTCACTCATCCATCCCATTTATCTATATTTCTGGGAAACTGGTCCCATTACCCCCAGTCGGAGCCACTATCCCAAACGGAAAAGGAGCTGCACTAAGGTCCGGACCGGGTGGTTTCCCCAATGTTGTTGCAACGATTTTCGGGGCATCAACATAACCTTGCCCAACTAGATCTTCATTTGCCAATACAAGGAGAGAGCATTGAAATATTGCTTCCTCCTGTCCCTGGTATGACTAGGGTTAGGAATCCATTGACCAAGATCTTCCATAATCTTTGAATTGGAGAAAGCTTGCTTGCCTTTGGCAACAAGATTTTCTAATTATTGAATTTCGTTTTTTTTTTGGGCCTATTGTTAGGCTCAATTTTGGTCGTGAAGGATGTGACCACCTCCCCCCCCCCACATTGACTTCTCATTCTTTGTCGATGTGTAGGGACTAACAAACATAAGTGTTAGGCTCCTAAACATTTTTGGAGGATATTAGAAGCAGGGTTACAAAGGGAAACCAAAGCTTAGGCTATCAAGGAGATAGAGTAAAGGGAATACTAATGTGTGTAAGACTAGATTGCGCACAAGGTAGTCCGCCACTAGGTAGAATAACGACACAAAGATATGCCAAATAATTTAGAAAGCTAGGAAAATCCAACACAATACAAAGCAAGAGTCCCATTGCTAATAATATGGAGCGAATGCAATCTTATAGCCACCCTGCTAAACCAGACACTAAAATTGGTTAAACCACTAAACAACTCTACCAATAAACAAGACCATAGAACCAAGTAGGAAAACTACCATACTAACACCATGACCCGAATTGAGTGCAAACATTAAGCTTAAGAAGAAAACTTGAAGGCTTCGGAATTACCCAAACGATAATGACAACAAAATACCAATAATGTTGGAGGAGGCTGCAGTCCAGATGGTAAGGGGGTAGTCAAGAACCTGCAACCGTTGAAATAAGAGATTCCAATTCGCGCTAAAATCCTCCTCAATCTTGTGCTTCACAGAGCCACCACTATATTTTACTCCAAACCACCTTCATACAGGGCGACCCTGAATATGGTTTTCCCCAACTCCACTCTCGGGGTGAATAAATAACTCTTAACAACCATCACAAATCCCTCGTGCTTTATACTGTAAATAAATACTTTCCTCCCATAATCTGCAGACCAGACCACTTCCTTCAAGAGGCCAAGTTGTTTCCCCTTGGCTCTGCTCTCCCTGAAAACCCGCTTGACCGCATTCTTTCTCTGCATACCACGAGTTATGATGACAATAAAGACCTTCCTTCGTATGCTTATAAATGAGACAGCCACACCACCTTGTCATTGAATGCAAAAATCTTCTCAAATTAACAAACATAACTCCAAACCCATTCATCAACTTAATAATGACCCCTCAAACGCTAAATATTAAATTTTAATTTTAATAAATATAAAACATTCTTATTTTATTAATTAACCAAAAACAAAACTTAATTCATAATATTTATTTTTTAAATTATTACTATCAAAAGTGATACTTCTACCAAGTAAATTAAAAGAATCACATACAATCCCACTTATAATGGTGTAACCAATACACATGCAATCAAGCACAATCCAACTTGCTTATGAAACAAGCAAACCGATGGGTGGCACATTGAACCTATTTGTGATTTGGGAATGAAAAAACATTATTACTATTGAAACATAGTGGCATTTATTAGTGTATTACATTTGAAATTTAGGTTATAATTTAATAATAAATTGAAAGGAGCTTATAATTTATTAATATTTTTGTTATCGTTAGGTATGAAAAATAAAAACTTATATTAAAATATATTTTTATATATTATTAGAAAGTTATCTTTATAATTTATTGTTTATAAATTAAATATATGGGTTATTAATTAAGTTTAGTTTTGATAATTATATATAAATTAAAATTTAATAATTAGATTTTATTTTCTGAATTCAAGTTTTTGTGATTCATAATGAATTAAGAAAAGTTTTTAAGTAGAAATCACATAAGAGAAATTTATGGTCTCTACATTGCTCTCTATTTAAGCCTTTGTCGTGGTTTGCCTCTTCATCTGGTCCCTGATAATGAATCACACTTGTTGGTCTGAAACGTGTCGGCCAAAAATTTCTCTTATGTGATTTCTACCAAAAGACTTTTCTTAATATATTTTATTTGTATTTCGGTTGATAATCATTATATCATTATACTTTTTAGGTGAAATTGTTATGCCTTCATAAATTACCTATAAGTTAGTCAACAAAGGGAATTGAACATAAGTCTTTCATCACTCATACAATAAACTACCCATAAAAAAAAACCTAAAAAAAATGAAAATTATAAATTTCTATTTAAAATTATTTTTTCCTATATAGTTTACAGACTTTGCTATGTCCACAGAATATTTATATTAGGCAGATCCATCCAAAGGAATCGCTTCTTGTTAGATTAACTACAAAGCCTAACCCCTAAAATGTTGATAAAATTAAACCCATACCCCTTCAATAACAAAATTATTTTAACGATAAAAACTCAACCAATTGAATTAATCTTCAAAACTTATTTAAAATTAATTTTTACAACTAACATGTTAAAATTTTTATTATATTATTATACCATCCTTTAATTTTTTTATTATATTATTATACCATCCTTCAAATAAAAGCTACATATGTTTCTTAGTCCAAAACAAAACCAATTCAAAAATAAATAAAATATTAAACCACAACAACTTAGTGGTGATGACATTTTTTATAGAAAGGTTTAATGTTGTAAATAAGAGTAAAAGGACCTTTGAGTAATAAAGTACTTTTCACTTCTATATCGAGTTATTATAAGTTTTTACTTACTTTTCACTTCTATATGGAGTTATTATAAGTTTTTACTTATAAAATAAAATTGAGAAGTTGGGAAGTTATATGATTTCAATTCGTTTAGGTTATCAACACTTATTTATATAAAATTTTATTTATAAGTTTTTACTTATAAAATAAAATTGAGAAGTTGGGAAGTTATATGATTTCAATTCGTTTAGGTTATCAACACTTATTTATATAAAATTGTATGGGTAAATGTATAAATAGTTTTAGTGTTTTTATAAATTTTTATTTTTATTTTTAAGCAAATTTGGGTAGATCTATTTGTAGGGATCACATCTCGTTGCCCAAACTAATTATAGTCTAATCTCGAGGGAATTAAGGAGAATTGACCTCATGACTTCTCAATGGCAAGGTGTTTTAGCAACAGGACCTCGACTAACTGAGCTCGGAGCTACTATAAACTCCTATCGCATTTAAATTATGTAATTTTTTTTAACAGAAATGGTTGAATTTTATTAATAAGAAGAGGTTGGGCAAGCCAAACAACCTCGAGTACAGACAAGTGCGAGAATTCAGGCGCAAAATAGGTATCCTATCCTTGCTTGGCTATGGTCCTCTTTTCTTTGAGGCTTTGGTACATTCTTGGGTTAAGTTAAAACCCAAATACACTAAGTTCTATGGGCCAATATACCAACCCACAAAATTAAAATGATTTTGATTAAAATCAGTCTTATCCCACGTACCCTGCTCCACTATAGAGTTAACCCTTGCCGATCTCGACACGTGACAACCGTCAGATCTTCTCCTGCCTAGATCCGAACCATATCGCGTCCAATGCTTTCCGAACCTTAATTCTTCAGGAGCGCGAGATATGGACGATTTTATATTGCCACTCGTTGGCCCCTGAGTGGAATCGCGTCCGATTCAAAAATACTGCCGAGCAGCCAAGAGCGATGCGAACAAACCTGCTTACCACTCTCGGCGAAATAACTCCCCTTCTTTTTCAAAGCGCGATGGCCGTTGGATCAACTCCGCCCAGATCCGACACATATCGCGTCCCTAGCTAATCGAGCTTTCACTGGGACCCATCTCCGTGCTCGGCCCCATTGCAAGGATAAGACCCCGCCATGAAAAGCGCATGATAACCGTCAGATCTTCCCCCGCCTGGATCCGACACATATCGTCGGTTTGTTGTCCGACCTTTATCACCTTAGGGGCATGCGAAATGGGCAGTTTTGTCCTGCCATGCGTCAGGCCGTGAGTCGAATCACATCCGATACGAGAAAAACTGCCCAGCAGCCAGAAGCAGTGCGATGAAAACCGCTTACCACTCCCCACATCTTTAACCCCCCATCTTTCCTAGCACACTATGAATGTCGGATCTTCCCCCTCCTTGAGTCTTCGCCTCTCGTCCATCAAAATCGTCCTCTGAGTGAAATCCATTCTGCACCCTGCTTTTACTCCTATCTCAGCTTGCCCATGTGGAAAGTCGAAAGCCTGTGAGCCCACCTTTGTTCTGCGGGTTCTGCCCTTGGACGACTCTCCTTGCCTGTTAAGGGATTGGGTGCATTTCCGCATCCTCATCATTGTTCACCAGCATACCTTGGGCTAGAAGACATCCTTTGTTGGCCATTATGTCGGCTTCCTTGTTTTGAGCTCACAAGACATGATAGAATGAGCAGGATGTGAAGTTTTGAATCAACTTTCTTATTCTTTCTAGGGTCTTGTTTAGAGCAGGGCTATTGAGTTGATTGCTCTTATTAAGGGTTTTAATCAGGATTTCAGAGTCCCCAAAGATTTGAAGGTTTTCCCCTATGTTCCTTTGAGCCAGCTGACAAGCTTTTAGCAGACCTAGGATCTCTGCCTGGTTGTTGGTGCTCTGACCTAGACCCCAACTGTAGCTGTCCTATTTTTGTCCATCTATGGAGTAAATTATTCCTCCTGCCCCAGATATCCCCAGGTTTCCTTACGAGGCTCCATCAAAGAAAATCGTGACTTTTCCTTGATTTTTCCACCATTTTTGGAATTCCACCTCAAAGATCCGGAGGCACCACTTTGGACTATGGCTAGTTAAGGAGATATTCTTCTTGATGCTTGCCCATCTCAAGGATTCACCTAGCCAGCTGAGCTCTTCAGGAAGAAGGTAGTTGTCTAACTTATAAGGTCTATTTTCAAGAGTTTCCAGTAGCAAGGCTTTGGCCTTGCCAGTGACTGTGTTGGTGGATTGAAGTCTATTGTTGAAGATGGCTTCATTCCTAGCCAACCAGATTTCCCAGCAGATATATTTTGGGATTGCATTCTAGATTTTAGTCCAAGTTGATTTGTTGTTCAGAGGGAGTGGATAGCGATCTTTATAAGTTGCGAAAAGACGAACCACTAAAGATTGTTGAGGGAAATGGACGTTGAGCGCCATGGTAGCTTGCAACCAGACCTCTTGAGAAAAGGGGCAGTCTATGAATAGGTGATCGATGGTTTCCTGGTCATTGCAGCAGAGGGGGCATTTGTGTGGACCAATGATTCCTCTTTTCTCTAGGTTTTCCCCGGTGAGGGTCCTTCTGTGCATGAGAGTCCAGCAGAAGAAGTTGATTTTTGGGAGTCCAAATGGGTCCCAAACATGTTGCCAAAGCTTTGTAGTATGGATCTGAGGTTGTTGTTCTTGGAGGGCTGCAAAACCCAGCCTGGCTGAGTAAGAACCGGACTTCCCCCAGCCCCACTTGTCCCTCGAATGCAAGTGCACAGGAGCCAGACCAGTGAGTTTATCCAGTAATTGATGGAGTTGAGGGAGCATCCAATCAGGGGGGCGATGTAGGTCCCAGTTACTCCAGTTCCCTTCTGAATCCCATGTGCAAATGTCAGCAAGTTTGTGGATACCTTTTTGGATGAGCCAATTACGCAAGTCTGCAATATCTAGAGCAAGCTTTAGGGGATGGAGACCCATGATCTTGTCCTCCCACAGTCTGATTCTTTTCCCATTTCCTGGAATTCTATAGAGCTGTTCTTTGAAGAATTTCTAGCCTTGGGTGCACAACTTCCACAACGTGGTTCCTTTGTGAGAAACTCCTTCATCCATATTCTTTATTGAGAGCCTGTGTAGATATTTTTTAATTAGAACTTGACTTACAGGGTGTTTTTGGTTTGAGAATATTTTCCAAAGGATCTTCCCTCCCATTGCCAGATTGGCCAACATAGGATCTCTTACCTGAAGTCCACCTTCAGGTATTGGCCTTTTCACTATGTCCCAGCTTACTATATGGAATTTTTTTTGGTTCCCCTTACCTCCTTGCCATAGGAAATTTCGGATCAGCTTTGCTAACTGTTCGGTGATCATTTTTGGAGCTAAAAGGAAAGAGGCTTGGTAGATAGGAAGGGAAGAGAGGACTGACTTGACCAGAGTGAGCTTCCTGGCTGTGGTAAGCCACTGACCTCCCCAAGCAGTCATTTTTGCCTTGATTTTGCTGATAATTTCCATCCAGTGAGGGGCCTTAGTAGTGCCCAAGGTTAAAGGCAGGCCAAGATACTTGAATTTTTCCCAAGAAACATATTCGATGAAGCCTAGGGCTTGGGCAATCCTGAGAATAGATTGCTAGTCTGTTGCCCAGTCGTACACTGCACTTTTTCTGTTATTGACCATAGCTCCGGAGACTCTGCAGAAGCTTTGGATTACTCCGTTGAAGGCTCTTGCTATTTTAATAGAGGCTCCTCCCAAAAGGATAGAGTCATCTGCAAACAAGGCATGGTTGATTGGGGAAGTTCCAGGTGTCGCCTTGATGCCAGGAAGTGTCCCGTTGAGCTTCTCATCAGAGAGTTTTCGGCTTAGAGAGTCTGCCATCAGAATGTACAAGAAGGGGGACAGAGGGCATCCTTGCCTGATTCCCCTTGAAGCTTTGAAGTAGTTTGTAGGTCTACCATTTACTAGAGGGGCTATCCATGGTTCTCCAATGCATGCTTTAATCAAATTAACAAATTTAGGGCTGAAACCAAATGCAGAAAGAACTTGGAGAAGGAAGGAATGTCTTACTCTGTCGAATGCGTTCACCATGTCCAGTTTGATGAGCATACCTTTCTCTTTGTGCTGATGGCTGGAATGGATGATTTCCTGCACTAGTATCACATTGTCCAGGATATGCCTTCCTTTGAAAAACCCTCCTTGATTAGGAGAGATGAGTTTGTCCAACAGAGGTTTTATTCAACGTCGCCCTTGTTGCTCTCACGATACTTTTGTTCTTCCTCTCAGCCACCCCATTATGTTGTGGGTTGTGGGGTATTGTCAACTCTCGTCGAATGCCTTCCTTTGCACAAAAGTTTTTAAACCCATTCGACACATACTATCCTATGTTATCACTCACGAGAGCCTTCACTTTCTTGCTAGTTTCTTTCTCAAAAAGTGATTTAAATTCAACAAACTTGGAGAATGTTTGGTATTTCTTATGCATGAAGAAGATCAACACTTTTGTGAGAAATCATCTACAAATATAACATAATACTTGTGCTTGGAAGTGGAGGTTGTCGAGAAAGGTCCACACACATCAGAGTGAATCCTTTCAAGGACTGTTTGCACTTTACTATCCCGATCATTGAAGGTGGATTTTGTGTACTTCCCTAATGTAAACCCTTTGCATGTATCTCACTGCTCTAGTGCTCCTTTGGGAAGTCCTGTAGAAATATGTTGCATGATCTTCAAAGTGCCATGGTGCAAATGGACAAGTCTTCTATGCCATAATTCACTGATATCTCAGCTCTGCACCTTCTCTGCTTTTGTGCTCAATGTTGCACAATCTTCCACATCTAATTTGTAGAGGTTCTTTACTCAAACCCTGATTTGTTTCACTTGTCTCATGGCTATGTGTCTCAAGAAGACCTTTCCTTTGTTGAATATCACATTGTAGCCACGGTCTTCCAACATATCAACTGAAATGAGATTCTTCTTCAGACCCGAAACATACATGACATCCTTGAGTTTGAGAGGGGAGCCAGACTCCCTCTGAAAAGTAACTGTACCAATACTAGTTGCACTATACGTTCCATCATCTCCCATCTCGATGTGCATCTGGAGGTCTTTCTCCTCCAAGTCACTGAAAAATTCTTGGTTGCCCGTCATATGGAATGAGGCACCACTATCCAGATACCACACACTACCCATCACCATGCTCACCATGCATGTGATGAGGGTGAAATCAAGATCTAACTATGAAGCCAAAGCTTCACCTGCTGCTCCTCTTGAGGGCTTCTTACCCACCTTCTTGTGTGGATACTTCGTGGGATAATGTCCAATTCAATGATAATGAAAGCACTTGATTTTGGACAAGTCTTTCTTCTTGCCCCCTTGACCGGATTCTCCTTTGGATTGGGATTTCTTCCCTTTCCCTTTCTTTTCCTTTCCAGCCAAGGCACATTTCTCCTCATCCTCAACCTTGGATGAGGTCCCATCTCTAGTATTCTGCCTTATCTCCTCCAGTACCAAATTGGACCAAAGGCGTTCCCAATTTGGTAGCTTCTCCCCCTCGTTTACCGAATTCTAGTAGTTGTGCCAACTCTTGGGAATGCCTATAAGGGCTAGGATCACGAGATCATACTCCACAATAGTAACCCCAACTCCTCCAAGTTCATCACGACATTGTGTGAACCTGCTCAGGCACTGTTGAATAGATCTAGTCTTCTGCATCTTGATATTTCAAAGCTTGTCCTTGAGTGCCAACTTCCCATTGTCACTACTGTTCTGGAACAAATCTTTCAATTCTTGCCACATTTCTTACGAGGTTCATTTGTCGTGGAGATTGGAAAAAATGTGATCCTTCACACCTTCCAATATGATTCTCCTTACCTTGGCTACACACTTTCTACATTCTGCTAGATCCTTAAGGTCCAATGATCTTGGTTTTGGAATGTCATGCTCAAAAATTCCTTCAACCCATTGTCCTTCAATCCCGCCTCCATGTGGTCCTTCCAAGCAACAAAGTTCAATCTACCCTCAAGGGCATACTCAAGCCTTAGACCATAGAATGTCATCCTGCTAGCTCTGAAGAATTGATCCTGCAAATTCGATCTTCCTGCAATAACAACTTCTAATTATCTTCTTTATTGTGAATCTTGCTTTGATACCATGTATAAATTCTATGTAGATTCAAAACTACTCATGTAATTTACTAAAACATAAAACTTGAATCTACTCTAGTCATCTGCGGAAATCAATTCATGATCGAGAAAATAAATCATAAACATGAGACATGATTCAATGCACAAACACATAGAATTATATAGGGGAAAGCAACTGCTCAAAACCCCTTACTATTTGTATTGCATTAATCACAAAATAGAGAATAAATACAATGCTTGCTCAAGCCTCAGCAACTTATGTACTAGTATAGTCTATCTCATTACCTCACAGACTGACTCTGGCCAACACTAAACCAATTTTCCTGCCTCCCAATCTCCCATTTCCTTGCGTTGTTCCTTGAGGAATTAGGCCTCTATTAATTAGGAAATTCCTCATTGAGAATTGCACAATTAATTTAGGCCATTCTCTGACTACATGAACCACTTGTACGCTTCTGAAAAGTCTACAACTAATAGTAAACTACCCTTGAACTACAATCTCAACTGGGTAACTCAAGTTCTCTGCATGCATCAATAATTCTGGGTTGATTGAGGGGTTAACTTGTTGATCATTGAGGTACACACCCCACTATTGGACCCTCCACTAGTTATCTAACAATGAGAACTAATTTAATTCACAAATACTCAAATTAACTGAAATAGATTGCTAGAAATTAGAAATCAATCATATTGAACTAAACTCAAGTGTCTTCAACTCGAATTAATTGAGTTAACTGAGTGAAAAGGCCATGTCACCTCAGTTAACTACCTCCATGTATTTTAATGAAATTGAAATTTGAATTTTAATATAGTTTTGACCAAGGCAAAGTGAAAACTAGATTTTCTTGTTGTATTTTCAACAATCAACATCTTTGACATACTTCTTAAGTAATGACACATGGAAAAAATCTTGGAATTTCATTGTCGGAGGCAATGCAAGTCGATAGGCTACTGGTCCAATCCTTTCAAGAATCTTGAAAGGTCCATAAAACTGAGGTGTCAGCTTGGCACTTGATCCAATCCTCAAGGAGAACTTCTTCGACTTGATGCGCAAGTACACCTATTCCCCAACCTAGAACTCCTTAGACAACCTGTTCTGATCTGCATAACTTTTCTACCTGTCCTATGATACCTTTAAATTCTTCTTGATTACCTGCATTTCCTGTTCCATATCTTTCAACATGTCTAGTCCTATCAACACCCTATTCATTGGATCACTCCAACTGATGGGAGTATTAAAACTCTACCCATAGAGTACCTCAAACAGACTCATCCTCAGCGACTCCTGATAACCATTGTTGTAAGCAAACTCAACAATGGTAGGTGCTCCTCCCATCTCCTCTGTTGTTGCATCACATACATCCTCAACATGTCCTTCAATATCCTGTTGGCCCTCTTTGTCTGTCCATCTATCTGCGGATGATAAGTTGTGCTGAAGGCCAACTTTATACCCAAACCTGCAAATAACTCCTTCCAGAACTTAGAAGTGAACTTAGCATTCATGTCATACACAATATTCCTCGGAACACCATGTAACCTCACTACATCTCTAATGACGACTTGTGCTACATCGTTAGCTAAATAAATAAACTTCACTGGAATGAAGTGTGCTACCTTTTTCAATCTATCTACCACAACCATGATGGAATCATGTTGTCTAGAGGTCATCAGAAAACATGTGATGAATTCCATGGAAATGACCTCCCATTTCCACTCTGGAATCATAATCGACTATAGAAGACCACCTAAATGCTTACACTCTACTTTTACCTATTGGCAATCCAAGCATCTAGCCACAAACTTTGCCACTTCCTATTTAGATTCGGCTAATGATAAAACTTCTTCACCGCCGTAAATGTTTTATGATATCCTGGGTGACTTGAATATGGTTTAGCATGAAACTCCCTCAAGATAAGCTTCTTGATATCACTTTTGTCTGACACATATATCCTATCTCTAAATCTGACCAAACCATGTGTTGTGAGATGATAGTCTACATCCTGATCACCTATACACTGATGTAACCTGTTCCTAAGCTCCATGTACCTGTCATCTTGTATTCTTGCCTATAAGATCTGATCTTGTAAGTCTGTCCCATAGGAGCTCATATCTTGTTAGGTTCCTATACTACTAGTGTAACCCCTTATTGTCATTAGTGCAACCCCCTTATCATATTGTTGTGCCCATGTAGTCCCCATATTGTTATTATTGTGCCCCATAGAAGCCCACTATTTTTATTGTTGTGCCCTTACATTATTATTGTTATGTCGGCTCTGATTACATTATGACCCCTTAGACTCATATATATAGAAAGGAGGTATTGCCATTTGTATCATCCAAGAATTGTTCATTCGTATAATGTAAAGGAGGTTGCCTCCTCGAAGAGGCTGATTTCTAAGGCATTGATCTTTCTTTTCTATCTTTACGTGAGCTGGTTCCATAACATTTGGTATCAGAGCTTTGGATTCTAGGGTTTCGTTGCTCCAAACAAGTCATCGTGACATTTTCGATATAACTTTTTTTTCTACGAAGTTTCAGAAGCAAAAAAAAAAACCCATTTGAGCCGACGTTTTGAACCTCTGGTCCAAATTTCAGATCTTGTTTCACTATATTTTCAAAGATATGATCTTAGGAAGTTAGGGTTTTGCAAACTCTATAATTCCATCTCAAACAGGGCATCGTGGAATTTTCGCTATAATTTGTTTTCTACGAAGGTTCAGACTCTGAAATTAAAACCCATTTGAGCTGAAAGTGTGGTGAAGCTTGGGCCCAAATTTTAGATCTTGTTTCACTATATTGTCGTAGATACAATCCAAGACACTTAGGGTTTCTACAGGCTCCCGAATTACATCCCAAACAGGTGACCTAGGAAAAATCATCATAACTTTCTCTCTGAGAATCAGATTGAAATTTCGTAAGAAGATACAGAAAGAGGACAGACTGTACTTTTCTGTATATTGTTTTTAGGTTTGAAGGCTGAAACAATAACACGTGGCACTTCGTACAAGTTCGTTCTACTAAAAAAGAAGGGCATCTTGGGAGATTGGACATAACTCTTTCTTGGAGAATCCAATTTCGACCAGACTGGTGGCAATGGAAAGAGGACGCAGAGGGCTATTGCAAGTCTTAATTTCAGAGCTCAGATATCCAAAATTATAGAGTTATAATTGTTTCAATATCGAGCTCCTAAAATCAAGAAAAGGCGATATGAGGAAGTTTGATGGAAAGGATCCGGTAAACTAGATACTACATATGGAAAATATTTTGATCTACATGATGTACAATTGTTACAAAAGGTACGTATTGCATCTTTATATTAGAATCGAATCAATTTTTATGGTATAAAGGGATTTGTTCTCGTAAACCACTTGTCACTTCGTCAATTTTCACGGAGGAAATGATAACACATTATGAGGATACAAAGAGCAACACCTTCTTTAGCCAATTGATAAATCTCAAACAAAAGGGTTCAAGGCAGAGCACATTGAGGACTTCCAAAAATTGAATATAAGGGTCAATGATATTCCAAGGAAGCAAAGGATTGATATCTTCATAGGGACTTTAAAGGATAACATTCAACATGAGGTTCGTCTTTGGGAACCTGATTCATTCAAGAAGGCATTCGGGTTGGCAAGAAAAATTGAAAGCAGAATTATGGAAACAAGGGATCCTACCACTCACAACTATAAATATGGAAGTGTTTTTGCTCATAGCCTTCCACAACCTACAATGTTTACACCAAAACAGTTGGAAGAAAAAAGAGAAAAGGGCTTTGTTACCTTTGTGATAGCAAATACACTAAAGGTCATAAGTGTGCTGAGAAGAAATTATTTTACATAGATTGTGAAGAGGATGAAGAAAAGGATCAAGAAACTTCAAAAGAAGAGGATATACACCAGGAACCAACCCTAGAGAAAGAATAAATGAATATGATCATATTGTGTAAAGCATTGGCAAGAATTACCACTCCTCAAACTCTCAAAATAGAAGGACATATCAAGAAGAAAAAGGTTCAAGAAGTGAAAGATCACATCGAGCATCAATAAATGAATCTGACCATATATTGTAATGCATTGGCATGAATTACCACTTCTCAAACTATCAAGATAGAAGGACATATCAAGAAGAAAAAGGTAATAGTGTTGATTGATTCGGGCAGTACCCATAATTTTATTCATTGTAAGATAACAAAGGAATTGAATTGCTTCCTATATCTTGCACCAGAGTGTCAAGTGATGGTTGCAAATGGAAGAACCATAAACTGCTATGGAAAGTGCCATAATATCAAGCTATCCATGGGAGAATATGTTTTGAATGGTCCAATGCTTTCCATTCCAATGGGTGGTGCTGATGTTGTACTAAGAGTCCAATGGCTACAATCTTTGGGTACGATAACCTTTAATTTTCAAAAACTCTTCTTGATTTTATTATATATATATATATATATATATTAAAAGGAAAGGAAGTTGAATTAAGGGGTATCACAGGGAAATTGGGAAAGATAATCAGCTCTAACGACATGACAAAACTTCTAAAGGAAGAACAACATGGCGTAATTGCACAATTATGTTCGCTAGAGGTTCCCACGTCGAAATCATCTATTTCTCCAGATCTCCAAAAAGTATTGGACAATCATTCCAAGGTATTTGAGACTCCCAAAGGCCTCCCACCTATTTGTGATCATGATCATGCTATTCTTTTTCTAGGAAGTGTTCCTCCAAACATCAGGCCTTACAGATATCCCTTTACGCAAAAGAGTGAAATTGAACATATGGTTGCATAAATGTTAGAGGCTGGTATAATTCAACCTAGTCAAAGTTCTTTCTCTGCTCTAGTACTATTGGTGCACAAGAAGGATGAATCATGGCGCATGTGTCTGGATTATAGAGAGCTCAACAAACTCACTATTAAAGATAAATTTCCCATTCCTCTTATTGATGAATTATTGGATGAATTGCATGGATAAATTTATTTTAGCAAGTTGGACCTTCATGTAGGATATCATCAAATCAGAATGAAGATTGAAGACATTCCAAAAACAACATTTAGAACTCATGAGGGTCATTATGAATTTTTGGTTATGCCTTTTGGCCTTACCAATGCACCTTCTACATTCCAAGGTTTGATGAATTCCATTTTCAAACCATTCCTTCGAAAATTTGTGTTAGTAATTTTTTATGACATACTAATCTACAGCAAGTCTTGAAAGGATCATGTTCAACATGCTGATAGAGTGCTCAGACTATTGGAAGAGAAATAATTATATGCAAAAACCTCCAAATGTTTATTTGAAGTAAAAGAGGTGGAATACTTGGGTCATATTGTATCTCATGAAGGTGTTAAGGTAGACCCTCAACAACAACAAGTTATCCAACTCTTAAAGGATAACCTCACTTTGGCACATAATCAAATGAAACAACAGGTAGATCAACATTGCAGCGAAAGAAGTTTTGATATAGGAGACTGGGTATTTTTACAAATACAACCATACAAACAAATGTCCCTCAAGCAAGCTAAGAAGGATAATGAATTATCACAAAAGTACTATGGTCCTTACAAGGTGCTGCAAAAGATTGGTGCTATGGCATACAAATTGGAGCTTCCTGCATCTTCCCGAGTGCCCCTAGTTTTCCATGTTTCTTGCTTAAGGAAGTTTATAAGTAACAAGCTCCCAGTTCAAACAATATTGTCAGAACTTGACGAGGAAGGAAAAATCATATTGGAACTTGAAGCAATCACGGAAACAAGAACCCGACAACTATGAAAGCAATCAATTTCAGAGTATCTCATCAAGTGGAAGAACTTACCCGCTGAAGATTCCACGTGGAGGACGAGAATTTTATACAGAAGCATCCAGAACTACTCAAGCGTTGAGGACAACACTTTTTGAAGGCGAGGGGAATGTTATGTACCTATACTACTAGTGTAACCCCTTATTGTTATTAGTGCAGCTCCCTTATTATATTGTTGTGCCCATGTAGTCCCCATATTATTATTATTGTGCCCCATAAAAGCCCACTATTGTTATTGTTGTGCCCTTACATTATTATTGTTATGTCGGCTCTGATTACATTATGACCCCTTAGACTCCTATATATAGAAAGGAGGTATTTTCATTTGTATTATCCAAGAATTGTTCATTTGTGTAATGTAAAGGAGGTTGCCCCCTCGAAGAGGCTGATTTCTAAGGCGTTGATCTTTCTTTTCTATCTTTTTGTGAGTTGATTCCATAACATAGCTGCTATATGATTTACCTGTATCCTCCTGCTAAGAGCATCTGCTTCCATGTGCTTTTTACCCTTGATGTACTTGATCTCAAAGTCACACTCAGTAATCATGGCTAACCATCTAGCTTGCCTGACATTTAGATTTGGTTGGTCAAACAAATATCTCAATCCAATGTGATCGCTCATCAATACAAACCTCTTGCCAAGAAGATAGTGCCTCCACATCTTCAATGCATGGATGATCGTTGCCAACTCAAGATCACGTGTCAGATAATTCTGCTCGTGCTCATTCAATTTCCTTGATTCATAGCATACCACCTGTCCTTCTTGCATCAGGACTCCACCAAGTCTTCTCTTGCAAGCATTTGTACATACCACAAACTCTTTGTCCGAATCTACAATATTTAACACTAGAGAATCCATTAATAACTGCTTTAACTACTCAAAACTTGCTGCACATTCCTCTGTCCATTCAAATTTCTTATGTTGTCTTTGTAGGGATGTAATAGGATATGCAATCCAAGAGAAGTTCCTGATGAACCTCTTGTAGTAACATGCTAGTCCCATGAATGATCTTACCTCATCAACATTTCTAGGAGTTTCCCACTCCATGATAACTCTTATCTACTCTGGATCCACTGTTATACCTTCCTTGAAGACCACATGCCCCAAGTAATGTACCTTTGTATGAAAGAAACTACATTTGCTAAGTTTGACATACAACTAATGCTCTCTCAACAATCTCAATATTGTTGCTAAATATTCAACATGTTCCTCCTCATTCTTAGAATATATCAAGATGTCATCAATGAATACAATAACAAAATTGTCCAAATAAGGACGCAACACACTATTCATCAAGCACATAAAAGTAGTTGGAGCATTAGTCAAACTGAATGGAACTACAACAAACTCACAATTCCCATACCTAGTCTGAAAAGAAGTCTTGTAGATATCCTCTTCCTTAATGTGTACCTGATGATATCCAAATCTCAGATCAATCTTTGAGAACATTGCTGCTCACTTCAACTAATCAAACAAGTAATCAATCCTTGATAACAGATACTTGTTCTTGATGGTTACCTTGTTCAACTACTTGTAATTGATGCATATCCGAGAGTACCATCCTTCTTCTTCACAAATAACCAGTGCACCCCAAGGCAATACGCTTGGCCTAATGTACCCCTTGTCAAACATTTCCTTCAACTACAATTTCAACTCTACTAACTCTGGTGTGCTCATCCTGTATGGTGCCTTTGATGTTGGTGCTGCCTCTGGTACTAACTCAATGGAAAAGTCCACTTCCCTGTGAGGTGGAAACTTTGAAATGTCTGTGGGAAATACATCTTGAAACTGCCATAAAATCGAGTACTTGCTCAATACCTCCGCATTCTTAACAACCTTACTTTATCACTAGAAATATGTACTGCGAATAACACACACCCTTTCTTGTGACTACACTTTGCCTGCATAATTTTCACTATTCTCATTAATGTTTCCTTCTTCTTAACCAGTAAGATTCTTTGTTCTCCATTGTCATCCAACCACTCAATGGCTTTGTCATAACAATCCACCTTAGTCTTGTGAAGATACAACCAGTCCATACCCAAAAGCATACTATATGATCCCAATGGTAACACATTCAAATGTGCTGAGGTAGGCATACCATTCAACTCGAATGCACAAGCTCTTACCCAATGATGAACTCTTTTCTTTGTGCATGTAGCCAACTGCACTAACCAAGATTCTACATGCACTTCTTTATTCAAATGACACTTATCCTCCAAGTTTGGATTAACATAACTATAATTAGATCCAGGGTCAATAAAAATAGAAACGACTTGATCACAAATCTTATTGTCCATCTCGATAATATATGCTTGATGATATACCTGCCTATTATCCAATGTTGCATAGATATGAGGAATACTCTGACCAACATCCCCAACTGTCTATGCTTCCTGTGCACTGTAAATATGAGGCCTACCACCCTGATTTTGCTGAAAATCCCTCTTAAGATGGTCCTCACCACATGTCCAACACTGCAATCATATTGTACCATAACCCCTATTCTGCTGCCCTCCAAGTTGTGACCCATGTCGTTGTATAACTATGTTGAACTTCTTGTAAGGTGTAACATTCTCTTTCTCACCTACATCCTGAGACCTTGTTTTTTTCAACTGCCATTTACCTTTAACTTTGTCTTTCCCTTTCCAACCTTGCTACGATTTTGTCTTATACTTTGACTGCTCATAACATTACCTCAATTTCCCAATGACTTCTTCAAGTGACCGAGGCTCTTCATACTCAATTCGATCTCTAAATGTTAATGGCAATCCATTGACAAATCTTTGAACCTTAGCTTTTTCATCCTTAAGATACAATGCATACCTCAATAACTCCACGAAATTGGTTGTATACTTCTCATCTGTCATTGATCCCATCTTTAACTCATAAAACTCCTTCGCCTTACTGTCATAGTACCTCTCTGACAAGTATTTCTTCCTGAAAAGTCTCTTGAATTCATGCCAAATCAACTCTTCTATCCTGGTGTCTCTGACCTGTTCACATCTTCCCACCAGATGTCTTCTTTCCCTTTGAGGCTGAAGATAGATATTTTGTCCTTCATATTCTCTGTGTACTCATGCAATTGAAAGAACTTCTTCATTCAAAGTAACCATGTTTTTGCATCTCTCTGTTTCTTCAACTCTCCGTCAAATGTAGGTGGCTTAGCTTTCTTGAACTCATCCGGTAAATATCCCCTGTCACTCCTCCTGTAAGGATGATAACGATGATGATCATAGTGCTTGTCAGAACCATAACTAGAATAAAACCTGTGTGCATCACCTCTCCTATCCGGAGTGTCCAAGAACCTGCCATATCTGATCGTGTCATGTCTATCTGACCTGTGCCCACTATGAGATTTATTGCCATATGCCCCATTTGTCCTATCCTCCTGCCCATGGCTGATCTGAAGTAGTCCATGTCTCTGCAAGTCTAACAAACATTGAAGGATAACTGCATTGAATTCTGCTTGTTTCTCCCATCCTGAATGATTCTATCATTATTTTGCCTTGCAACTTCTTGTTTTTGCCTTCAATCTTCTCAAGGTGTCTGCTAAGTTCGAAGAATTCCCACCACCATGTTGCTCATTTGATCCATAGGGAGAATCTCATGAACTGCAGTCTATCATCTTGTTAGTCATCTTTGATCTCTTTCTTGCAAGTATACCATGTCATCTAAAACCAAAACATAAAATAATCAACATACATCATTATAATTCAAGGGAGGATATCTCATCTGTAAGATCAACCAGATTAGCACAATACATGTATAATCATAATCATAACAACATATAGATGTCACACTAACCATAATTCAATTATCAATGCATGACCATACCAACCACATATCATGACCTCATGAACGAAAACTATCACCATGTCATTATATGCACAACAACACATAGATTCTGACGTGCACAACCATGCGTAACCCACATACACTCAAGATGAATACATCCAACAACAATACCATCAACTTCACATGGAGACACAACTGCAACCATGACCAACGCCATGCATACACCACAAGCAAAAAAACACATATACAACTGATGTGTATGCATAACCAACACACCACCCATCCAATCCAGGGGGTGAACCATGCTTTGATACCACTTTATAACACCCTCCTCCCACATTTACCCAAGCCAATTGGTCCACTAGGGTAAACATGTGACGAGAGGCTACTATGATGTGATTCAACTCCCCATGTACAGTTAAGGAAGTGGAACTGATAAAACTAAACCAAATTGACCTTCCACACATGCTACAAAACCTTCAGGAGCCAACCAACCCTTCCAGATGACCAACCCCTCAAGCAACTTCAAATTTTACTGATATGGACCCTCAGCCGCTCCCATGACAAGCCATGCATGCGGCTGAGGCCTTCCAATCACTCCCACAACAAGGCATGCCAACGACTGTGGACATTTTCAGACAGTTCTAAGCTAGCAACCCCAGATTCTGAGCCACTTTTTCAGAGCTAGGTCTAAGGCCACTTCCCAGAACATCATGAAACCTTCAGAAGTGATAAATAACACTGAAACAAGGTTACTAATGCAAAACATTTGATTAATGACTTGACTGGAGCCCTACTAGCCATGATAGGAATTTCGTCAAACATGTCACAATCATGTAATCTACGGGTCGTAACAACATATATGAGCACAAGGGTCTCATACTTATCTGATATCCATAAAGAAGCATTGATGCCTTATCACACTAGTTGCATTATCATCTATTAGGTCATATATTCATTGTACATTCATTTTCAAATCAAAACATGATGAGAGTCATACATCCAGATTGTCATAAAACATACTCATAACGAGCATATAACCAACAAAAATAACAAGGATATAACAACCATAAAAACCACATATGAACCAATACATTTACACATGAAATACCAAGGAGAAGGAAATCTTATTAATGAATGCATGAGCCAACCAGGTTTGGGACTTCCACGAATCACCCGACGATAGATTGGCTAAACCAAATCTTTCTTTCAGCTAATCACCCCATGCCATATTCCAAGCATGAATCTGGGGCTCGCAACAAAACCAATCCAGGTTTCCCTAGGCTTTACCTCAACCTCCATCAGATCACTAAGCCCTAAATAAGCATGGATGCCTCCGGATCTCTCCACCTACAACATGAGGAATTTGCTTGTCTCCTAGTCTCTATGGTTTACTGTATATCCCGCCATTCACCGGTCGAAGATTCCTAAGCCTAATTGAGACTCCACCCTCAAGGATTTACTGTATACCCATTCACCGGTCGAGGATTCATAGACCTAATTAAGGGCACACACCTCTAGGCTTTATCATATATCCCACCATTCACTAGTTAAGGATTCCTAGGCCTACTCAGAGACACAAAATATGACTTTACCACAATCCCACCTTCTCTGGTCCAAGGATTCCTAGGCCTTGTGTTTTTTATTTCAGAGACCACCTCACTAAGTTTCGAAACCATCTTACAATCTAGCTAAACCAAGTAAAAGAGAACCCATAACAACATGGCTATCGAAAATGGTAGGGCAAGGCTGAAGAACACTGTCGCACCTGGAAAAACCCATGCCCATGACGACAAGAGAACTAAGAACACACATGCATGTACCATGCATGCCATAGCTAGCAAGGAAATCACACATGCAAATCAATACCTACAAGAAATCTCGTTGTAGCTGCTTGAATATGCTTTCCCTTGCTTGGTCTTTGCTTCGCTTTGCCTTCTTTTCTTTCCTTGATCCAATGATGAAGTGCTCGAAGAAAACTCTAAGTGTCCAAGCATGTGAGAGAGAGAGATCCAAAACTGAACTGAAAAAAGATTGTGAACTGATCCTCAGAAGCCTTTTTATCAACGAGGCCTCTATTTTCCTCATTTTCCATTATTTTCCTTCATTTTCATCCTCACATGCAACCTTTGACCTTCCACCTTCCCTTTCTCCTAATTTTCATCATTTTCATAAATAAAATGCCAAAAATGCCATTTTGCCTTTCCAAAGCCTTTGTCATGGCCTTTTCCATTTTCCTCAGCCATAATAAACCAATGAACACCCACACTGTGATGTCTTGCCCAACATTCAACCTAGAATAAGTGTCGTGTGACCTTGGTCATTACTTTGCCTTTATTAACTTTATTTACATGGAATTTTGACCAAGGTTGTTACAACCCTAAACCTGGATGGTTTTTTTTCCCCACGAGGTTTTGAACTAGTGTAGTGTCTTAACAAAACACCCTTTTGTCAACTGTTCTACATCTCATGGATCCAAATCATAACATAGTTAAACTATGTTAAAATTTTGATTTTTTTTTAAAGAAATGAGTAGTTTCTATTGATTCGACTGGAAAACAAGCCAACACATTTACATGCAAAGCAAAATTGACATCTTCATTGTTCCAAAATTTTACAAAAAGAGTCATGCTTCTACCTTGCCAACTACTACCTAAAATCCTAGTAGCATTTATTTTACAGAGTCTCCAAAAGACTCTATTACATACTATATACTTACAGAGCATACAAAACTAATAAAAACTAGCCACTACTAGCTTGCGGAGTTTTAGGATTTCCTTCTTGTCCTGGATGAACAGACTCCACATGATGAGGAGGGTCCTTGTGCATGGGATGGTCAAACAGTTCCTCCTAGTGTTTGGCTTCACAAGCTCCTTGTGCTCGGTTGTCCGCAAGTCCAAAAACCTCCTTAAGGATGGCCAATGTTGTTGTTTCCACAATGAGTTCGATTTGATCCACTTTAAAGGCCAAGCTATCCACTGTCATCTACAAACGATATACATTGGCCTACAATGACTCAATCTGTTGATAAACCAAGGCAACATGAGAGCAGGCATATGTGGCTACCTTGTCACCCTGCTCAGATACGAGGGACGCCAAATATGACATACTTGACGCCAGCTGAGCCTTCGGGTTTGCTTCACTTTTCGACTGAACTGAGTGCTCCATCTTGCATAAATTTCTAGAATTACATGACTCGTCAAAATTTCTAGGACTAATAGCCTCCATTTATAAACCATCGCTCCCATTTCACATCTACCTCCAACAATATGCTCACATTCAATTCCTTCTTCCTGGTTCTGTGATTGCCTGATAAGATTTGCCATCACCAAGTCACCTCTGTAGAGCACATGATCAAATGAGATTAAGGATTTCCTAGCTTGCTGCGTACGAGCATGCTCGACTGTAGCACCATATATTAAAAAGAGCAACCAAAACCTCCATTCGGTGAGGAGCATGGATTCTTCTTAGAGACATAACTAGAGAGGACTCTGATGTAATGCATCAAATTTACGGGCCTCCAACTCCAGACTTTCAAGGAATTATTCCTCATGCAGAGAATTAATGTCCCGACAATCTTTAATTCAAAGTTATTCAATCTCAAAATTTGAATTGATCAGGATATTAAATCCCAAATCAACATATGATTTTTAATCATGGAATATTAACTATAATTGGAGTACCAAGGTCCATAATGAACACACCTTGTTCTAGGGTTGCTCCTTTGTTAGTAGCGAGTTCGCAACTTGATTATGGAGCCTTTTAATGTGATAAAACTCAACCTTTTCAAATTTATGAACTTGCATTTGGTGTTAGGGTCCCACCCTAACCCCCTTATTTATGTCATGGGATCACGTCATAGTCAAGAGTCAATAAAGCCCATATTAATATTTGTAAGTGGTTAACCCGCAATTAATTACGGGACCACAGTTAGTTGCAAATGGGCGGTAGTATTAGTTAGATGGTAAATGGGTGGTAGTATTAGATAGATGGTATTAATAAAACCCACGATATTGGCTCGTGGTATTGCATGTATGAGTCATATATAAAGGATAGAGACTCCCTGCGAGGAGCATTGTGTCTTGTTTTGTAATCGAGCTCTGCTCTATTGGAGGTTGCCCCCTCGAAGAGGCCTGTGAACATTTCTCTCTGAATAATAAAATCATTGCTATTCTGTGCTCTGGGTATTTTTTTGCATATTCTGCGTTCTCGGTATCTTTTCTTCGCAAATTCTATGTTTGGGTATCGCTTTGCAGGTTAAGAGCATAACAAGTGGTATCAGAGCACTTTCCAGGGCTCGGTGGGATCTCCAAATTTTAGCAAAATTTTCTTAGGCTAGAGACGTGTTCCGACGTCTTTAAACCACGGGATCTGTCGTTAAGCGCATAAACCTGCGGATTTGGGGAGGCATGCACGCAGGAAATACAAGAGGTGGTCACGTCTGTTGGACTCCCTTGTAACCCCTGTGGGTACCCCTTTGAGTAGTAGCGCATTAGACAGAACCGTGCACGGACTGTCTTCCACGTACCCTCTGGGTATATAGGAAGCCCCCTAGCTCCCGTGAAACCTCGCCATAGATAAACCTTCGGCCGTCTTGTGGCTACAGTACACCGAGAACAGCACTCGGAGAGATTACTCGCCCGTACGATAGGGTAGTCGGGTTGTACGGCTAAGGGTACGGTTGATCCTCCTTAGTTAGAGCCCTGAAACATTGGGCCGAGTACTACTGTCAGACCCTTATGTATATTGCGATCTGTAGCACCTGACACTCCCCAAGACCATAGTTCCCTTTCTATCGGGGGATCACACATCTTCTATTCCAGATCAGCAGCAGCAGTGGTTCCACCATTCAGATCTCTCAGATCCACCAGATCGGATATTCCAGATCAGCAGCAGCAGTTGTCCACCATTCAGATCTCTCAGATCCACCAGATCGGATATTTCAGATCAGCAGCAGCAGTTGTTCCACCATTCAGATCTCTCAGATTCACCAGATCGGAGTAGTTGGGAAGGGTTCCTGTACCGGATATAATTTTCGCAGGACTTTTGGCGACATTGACATGTTGAGGATTTGGCGACTGCAGTATTGATCAGGAAGGAGTAAAACTCCGTTAGGAGTTTTCCAAAAAAAAAAAAAAAAGAGTCTGAGATCTTCCGGGACGCTTATTGGTGACCTAGCCCATCAGTATCAGGACGACGAGCTGAGCAAGGTGGTACCATTCAATTTCTTAGTAAAAATTTTTAGGCGGTCCCAAATTTTCATCAGGTTGGTGTATGGTAGAAACTCGCGCCCAAGCGATGGCCAATGAACGGATAGAAAAAATTGAAAACCATATGGAGACCCTCGAAACGGCTATGTCCAAGATCGCACATGAGCTTCAAGAAATGAGTAGCTTCGTACAACTTCAGCTTAAAGGAATGAGTAACCAGATACAGGAGGCATTCCCAGAAGGCAAGGAGCCAGCCCACGAGGAGGGGTATAATGGCCATAACTACCATGAGGGTGAGTCTAGCCACTCTCCTCACATTTGGCACTCCCGTCCACCACCCAGTCAGCGTCCTCCCAAGTTGGATATGCAGAAATTTGATGGTTCTCACACGTCAACATGGCTAGCACAAATGGAGCAGTATTTCCAATTGAATCATATCACAGATGAGGGAACTAAGCTTATGGTGGGCACCATGTACTTGGACAATGAAAGATGGCAATGGAAGGAATGGCATCAACGCTGCAATGGACATTTTCAGAACTGGGCCCAATTTGCCAAAACTCTCCGCAGTCGCTTTGAACAGGAAGACTCTTTTTTGGGGCGTCTCACTAAACTTCGACAGACGGGTACAGTGGAGGAATATATGACTGCTTTTGAAGCTTTAGCCTTCCGCACTAAGGGTCTCACAGATGAGTTCTACATGGAATGCTTTATCAGCGGTCTTAAAGAAGCCATCAAAGCTCAGGTTCTACTCCACCACCCCCCCACATGGACCGAGGCTTGCCAGGTAGCCCGTAAGGTGGAACGTGCATTAACAGCCCAATCCAGCCGCCCCAACTTCCCCGCTAAAGGTCGTCCCTCACAGGCTCCCAATATGACCCAAACTCTTAAGATTCAAAGGGTGTCACCGGCAGAAATGGCCGAAAGAAGAAAGCAAGGACTATGTTACTACTGTGATGAAAAATATTCCCCAGGTCATAAATGCAAAGAGCACAAGTTTTTTCAAATAGATGCCACTGACTACAGCTCCACCGAGGAAGATCCACCACTTGAGGAACCAGAGGCCACCGAAGAAGATAACCAACAGGAGATGGTATCTGATGAACCAATGATTTCGCTACATGCATTGGCAGGAATTTCTTCCCCTCAAACTCTCAAAATCAGGGGTTTTCTTAAACATCGCCCAGTAGTAGTCTTGATTGATAGTGGAAGTACCCATAATTTCATCCACCAAAAGATCGCTGAAGCAGCACATTGTTTTGTCCGGGCAGTTTCTAACTTCCAAGTCCAGATTGCAGATGGGGGCACAATGAAATGTGAAGGTCGCTGTGAAAATGTCAAAATTCAAATGGGGGATTATCATTTGAAAACCCACATGTTTGCAATACACATGGGGGGTTGCGACATTGTCCTCGGTGCGGAATGGCTCCGCACTCTTGGGCCAATCACAATGGATTTCCAGGAGTTATATATGAGTTTTAAGCAGAACGACTTCACACATACCCTCCGTGGACTACAGGCGGGAGCCCCCTCTATCATAAGCTCGCATAGGATGGAAAAATTGTTAAAAAAGGGCCATCATGGAGTGGTAGCTCAATTTAATTCCATCCAGGTAGTAGACACCATGTCTTCGCCAATTCATCCTGAGATGCAACAGATTTTGAATAAACATCAGATGGTCTTTGACAAACCTCATGAACTTCCACCCTCGCGAGGGGAACATGATCATAGCATCACATTGGTTCCAGGGGCCCAACCCCCAAATGTGCGGCCATACAGACATCCGTTCACCCAAAAGAATGAAATAGAAAAAATCATCAAGGAATTGTTGGAAGCAGGTGTCATTCGTCCTAGCATTAGTCCTTATTCATCTCCAGTCGTCATGGTCCTCAAGAAAGATGGGGAGTGGTGGATGTGTCCAGACTTCAGGGCCCTCAATAAGTTAACAGTCAAAGATAAATTTCCCATCCCAGTGGTTGACGATTTGTTGGACGAACTCAATGGGGCTCAATTCTTCACTAAATTGGATCTTCGCTCAGGCTACCACCAAATTCGCATGAAGGAAGTCGACATTCCCAAGACAGCTTTCAGAACTCATGAAGGCCATTATGAGTTCTTGGTCATGCCATTTGGTCTCTGTAATGCCCCCTCTACTTTTCAGAGCCTCATGAATCACCTCCTCAAACCATATCTCAGAAAATTTGTCCTGGTCTTCTTCGATGACATACTCATCTATAGTGGCACTTGGGCAGCACATCTTCAGCATGTAGATATCCTCTTGCAACTGCTCCGCACGCATAAACTATTTGTCAAAATGTCTAAGTGTGCGTTTGGCATGGAAGAAGTTGAGTATTTAGGCCACATTGTGGGGCGTGAAGGTGTCAAGGTGGATCCCAAAAAGATCCAGGCAATGCAAGAATGGCCTCAACCTAAGACCTTGAAAAGCTTGAGAGGATTTTTGGGTCTCACAGGCTATTATCGTAAATTTGTCCGCAACTATGGCCGCATAGCGAAGCCCCTGACACAACTTCTAAAGAAAAATTCCTTCTTTTGGAACGAAGAAGCACAACAGGCATTTACCGCTCTCAAAACCGCCATGTGTTCCACTCCGGTCTTAGCACTACCAGACTTCACCAAAACATTTGTCATTGAATCTGATGCTTCGGGAACAGGTATTGGAGCAGTCTTAATGCAGGAAGGGCGACCATTGGCCTTCACCAGCCAACAACTAAGTGGGAAGAACTTGGGCCAATCTACCTATGAGAAGGAAATGATGGCCATCTTACATGCAGTTGAGACCTGGCGACCCTACTTGTTGGGGCGACGTTTCCAAATCCGCACAGATCATCACAGTCTTAAATATTTTTTGGAGCAACGCCTATCGTCCCCCCAACAAAATAAATGGTTAGCCAAAATGCTGGGATATGATTATGAGATCATTTACAAGAAAGGGAAAGACAACAAGGTAGCAGATGCATTGTCGCGCCAATTTGAGGAGGAAAGTACTCTGCTCGCAATATCCCTCCCCATTTCAGACTGGATTGAAGAGGCTCGCAGGGAATGGTTTTCACATCCTGGGCTCTCCCAACTCATTTCTCAATTACAGGCAGATCCTAATTCCAGCAAGGGCTACTCGTGGCAGAATGATATTCTTCGCTACAAGGACAGAGTCGTCATATCACCAACATCCACCCTCAAAAGTCGCATTTTGGCAGACTTGCATTCATCCCCCATTGCAGGACATTCGGGCTTTCAGAAGACATACGCTCGCACCAAAAGATCATTTTTTTGGACCGGCATGAAACAGGACATCCTTACTTTTGTAGCAGAATGTGACGTCTGTCAACGCCACAAAGGGGAAACCGTTAACACACCAGGCACATTACAACCATTGCCCATTCCGGCGTCAATTTGGATGGAGGTCTCCATGGATTTCATTACAGGTCTTCCAAAGTCCGGGAACAAATCAGTCATCATGGTGGTGGTGGACCGACTGTTGAAGTATGCTCATTTCTGCGCCCTACCCCAACCATTCACACCCACTTTGGTTGCTCAAACTTTCATGGATCAAATCTTCAAATTGCATGGCATGCCCACTTCTATTGTGTCCGACCGCGACCCAATCTTCACTAGTAATTTTTGGCAGGAGCTCTTCAGAATACAAGGCACTCAACTCAAACTCAGTACTTCATATCATCCGCAAACAGATGGTCAAACCGAAGCAGTCAACAAATGTCTAGAAACCTACCTTAGGTGTTTCACTTCAGAAAAACAACACCTTTGGGTACAATGGTTACCTCTGGCAGAATGGTGGTATAACACCAACTATCATGCCACCACCAAAATGACTCCCTATGAAGCAGTCTATGGACAACTTCCGCCGTCCCCCACTTCTTATCTCACGGGGTGCTCCAAAGTACAAGCCGTGGATCAACTCCTACAACACCGTGCAACCATGCTTGCCCACCTGCGCGAGAATCTTCATCAAGCTCAGAACCGTATGAAGCAACAGGCTGACCAACATCGCTCAGAGCGCCAACTTCAAGAAGGGGATCAGGTCTTTTTGAAGCTGCAACCATATAAGCAAACATCACTCAAAGACAAGGGCTGTCAAAAGCTCTCTCCAAAATTCTACGGACCATATCAAGTACTTCAGTGCATTGGAGAAGTGGCTTACAAGTTGGCTTTGCCACCTACAGCAAAAATCCACCCAGTTTTCCATGTATCGTGTCTCAAGAAAGTGATTGGGAACAATTGCCGAGTTCAAACCAGTCTACCTGAGTTGGATGAAGAAGGATCAATCTGGCTTCAACCTGAACAGGTTCTAGACACTCGAGACAAGCACCTGCGCGGCCACCTGATTAAGGAGGTCCTCGTCAAATGGAAAGATACCTCGCCGGAAGATGCAACTTGGGAACCAGCCGCTATTCTTCAGCAGTTTCCGCAGCTTCAGCCTTGAGGACAAGGCTAGTCTTAAGGGGGAGGGCATGTTAGGGTCCCACCCTAACCCCCTTATTTATGTCATGGGATCACGTCATAGTCAAGAGTCAATAAAGCCCATATTAATATTTGTAAGTGGTTAACCCGCAATTAATTACGGGACCACAGTTAGTTGCAAATGGGCGGTAGTATTAGTTAGATGGTAAATGGGCGGTAGTATTAGATAGATGGTATTAATAAAACCCACGATATTGGCTCGTGGTATTGCATGTATGAGTCATATATAAAGGATAGAGACTCCCTGCGAGGAGCATTGTGTCTTGTTTTGTAATCGAGCTCTGCTCTATTGGAGGTCGCCCCCTCGAAGAGGCCTGTGAACATTTCTCTCTGAATAATAAAATCATTGCTATTCTGTGCTCTGGGTATATTTTTTGCATATTCTGCGTTCTCGGTATCTTTTCTTCGCAAATTCTATGTTTGGGTATCGCTTTGCAGGTTAAGAGCATAACATTTGGATTCTTATTATCATTGAAGGGAGATCGAGTTCTGGAACTTCTCTAGCTTTGGGGATTTTTTGAACTACAATCATGGAGTCCCCGAACACTGCCAAATGAGAAATCTTCTTTGCAATTGCAACTTCCATACCTTGCCATAGAGCAAGAAGCTCTGCCTGATTATTGGTTGCTCTTCCTATTCCCCAAGCAAATTGTGTCTCTATTTCTTCCTCGGGGTGATAAATTACCCCTCCCGCTCCCGCCTCCCCTTAATATTTTGATTAAAATTATTACTAAATCAAACTTAGTCATTTTTTCCCATGAGAAGTATCTCTATATTCCATAGATGAAGAATATACATGTTTTAGACAACAAAGTTTGAAGCTATCACAAAAAATACTCATTATGAGCTCAACATGTCATATGCTGGAATATAGATGAAAAATATATATGTTTTAGACAATAAAGTTCGAAGTTTTCACAAAAAATACTCATTATGAACTCAACTTTTTATTCCAATAAATACATTTAATAACTAAAATATACTATCATTTAAAATAATAAATTTAATTACCAAAATAAAAACTCATATCTTAATTTATAATATTGAAAAAAGTTACAAGTATAAAAATAAATTATTATTATAATAATGATAATATCGACACTCTTCTTGACCGACCACTTAAGCCTCCCGAAGATATAAATCGTCGATGCTATCACATTTGAATGTTACCAAACCATATAATCCAAACCCTAGACGTAAACGACTTCTGAGTTCTGCGGTTAGAAAATATGCGGACGGATCTTGCTGGGATATTTTCGTTGGTGTGGAAAAAGAAAAGCGGTTCGGTAGCCCAAGTCTGAGGTTCGGTTCACATATTTCGCGGACCTATAAATTCTACCGCCTGACATTTTGTTCCGTCTCTTTAACATAGGGAAGGAAGCTTGGGAACCTTTTAACTGTGAGATTGATCAGGCGTCCCTCAGCCTCTGCTTCTTATGCTTCTTATTCTCACCATCCAATTTTTACCTTTCAATTTCCTCAGCAGATCATCGGATCCCCTGCTCTTCAGAAGGTACTTTATTTTCTCCTGTCTTGCTTTAGATCTGTTTTTATTTCTGTATTTTTCGTCATACATTTTATGATTTAAATGGATTCGGATTCTCGGTTGCTTGTGTATTGTTTACGTAGAAAAACATAGAGGATTTGGGCTTAAATGTTTTATATGGGTATCGGCTAGGGTTTTCAGAGATTTATTCACAAATAAAATGGTGATAGGTACGGACTTGGGGTTTGATTGCCTTCTGTTTTGTTTGGCTCTGTATTAGGTTTTTTTTGCCCCTTTTTGGAGTAGTTTGTTAAACAAAAGAGGAGAAGATGGTGTCAGATGCGAGTAAGAAGAAGGCCGCCGCCAAGAAAGCTGCCGCAGCCGCAAAGAGGGGATCGAAGTCCGCAACGGCGGCGACGTCGTCAAAGGCAACGTCAACAGAGGTATCGCAGAATGGACACGCCGAGACGGCGGCCGATCAGCTGGCGGATTTGCAGATATCTGATCGAACGTGTACTGGGGTTCTTACCTCTCATGCCCTCTCTAGAGACATTCATGTAAGTTGCTGAAATTTATAAATGCGATGAAATTTTATAAATAGCAATACTAACTATATATTTTTGGTAAAATCTGGTTGCTTAGGAATCACCACCGCCCTAAGTATATCTGCCATAATTACGCAAGAGAAATGAAGCTATATGCAACAAAACTAATTCGAAACGCTAAAACAATCCGTATAGACGAGCTTGCAATTTAACCATATGTCTCAGTAAGGTTGTGCCTGAAGGCACAAAAAGGCGAAGGTCACATAGTTCTATAATCACAAATCAAGCTGCATCTAGACAAAATGAGACCCATACCTTGCGAGGAATCATGTTTGTCTCGGGACTGGGTCCTTGGCCATCATTGGCTTGCTCTGCATCTGGAATACCTTACCCTGCCATCATTGTTCTGTTTATTTATTTTGTAGATTAAACACAATATACCAGAGGTCCTCAGCTATCATTAGCCTGCTTATTTATTTGATTTGTATATTGTCCTTGATTTGTTCCTTTAATTATTAATAAAATACAATTTATGAGCTTATTTTTTAATACAAAGTTGACAAGCCACTCCACTTCTTGCCCGTTCTCTTTAGACTTCCACTCTCTCCAGAGCTACACTCAAATTGCTTATATAAATAATTACTCTTTACTTGTTACATTAAAATATACGTCCCCTACTGCAAACAAAACGATATATGTACAAAAGCTTCCCTTTTGGGTTAAATAAATGGGAGGAGAATTCAAAAATCACTCCACTTAACCGCTCTCTCTTAACTTTCATGTAAATTGTGCATATTAATAATTCCTTGTTCCCCATGTGGCCAAGCTTCCATCCTCCAGCTGGAAATGAGATTGTTGGCACCTTGCCAGGCCTAGTCAACAATTAGCCAGACTAGATCCATTTGTGAAAAGAATTGAATGACATGGGGGTGGCCTTTGATCTGCTTGTATGTGCATTGGTCACTAGATCATATCATGTAATATATTTGGGTACAACCAAAAGTTTGGGCACCAAAATTTAAAGATTGGAATTATGATAAAAAATGCTCAGAAGTACAATTATAAAAAAAGCCACCATGGTGGATTGCCTTGATGTGTTAAAACTTTGGACATCATATTTGCAGTTAACAATAAGTATAGAACGCTAGCGCTTTGCTTAGCTGTGATCATGGATGGTGATTTTCTGTTCATAGATGAGACATTCAGTAATATGTGTTTTGGTTCATACTCGAAGCTTTCTTTATCAAGAATGTGCATACTTGTATGCTGTCTCAGACGTGGGTTGCCTACATGAGTTTGAACCTGAAAGAGGGCATTCGCAGGTCTTGTATTTTCTACTGTCACTGGAATCGCAAGTCAATAATTTGTTTGTTTATTAGCTTTTCTCGTGAAGAGTTTATTGTAAGTTACACAGGATGGTAAGAATTGCCATCTTTCTCAACTATTTCTGTGGTAAATACTTAACACAATACCATTCCTGCTTCTGTGTGGTTCTTGAGGTGTGTAATATTCCACTACACTTGTTTAGGAGGTCCTCCGATTGAAATGATTGTTCCCACCCAGGCTATGTCACAGGGTTCGGCGAACCTGAAGGTTCAGGTTCGAAATTCGGTGAACCTGAAAAAAAATAATTTGAAATTTGTTCAGGTTCGCTGAACCTGAAATTCGAACCTCAAGTTGAACTTGAACAAACTTGAACCTAAACGAACTTCAACGGACCTCAACAAACCTGAACGAACCTCAACGAACCTGAAGGCGAATTTTAACGAATTTTTTAAGGTTCGAATTTTTTAATGATGCACTGAGAACTTCATTATGACAGCCATGATAGCTGTTTTATCCTACCTTCATCACTGTACTCTAGACCATCATGTTGACTGTGATCATGCGAGAGTGTATTCCATGACTGCAGGATTATTGTGATCTTTTTTACACCGAGACAGTGAGATCATGTAAAGATAGTGAGGGATCCAAATATCTTTCCATTACATATATATATACATTGACTGTTAAGAAATAGATCCACCGAGATGAGATACTATTCCTCACTATACTGAGGTCCTTACTGTCTCATTTATTCCGAGACTGTAATGGTTACTGTGGCTCTTTGTTATGCAGGGATTGTATCCTCCGAGAATGATCATTTCTGCGGCTTTGTTATTGTGCCACAATTGTAGTATATATATATATATATGTGATTGAGACAACGTCTAACATCAATCTTATTAGGCTGAGAGAGAGGTTCTATCACTGCTCTTCTTTGTCTAGAGTCTAGACTTCTACAGGAGTATCACCGAGGCCTTGATGCCAAGACTGCTATGCGAGATCCATTGACATTGTGCCTTTGTCCTAGATCTTTGCTACTCCATTCAGCTGAGATCCTCACAGGTATGTCGAGATCACTAGCTGTGCAATTGTGATATCTAGGTAGATTTGTATGCTAAAACAGATATGCTGAGAATGTCTAATCCTTCAATCTTTGCAACGTCCATTATACAAGGTTATTCCTGCTCCATTAGACCGAGGTCATATATATATATATATATATATATATATAAATATATATAAATATATATATATATATATATATTGAAAAATATGTATAGTCGAACCTAATGCCGAACCTCATTCGAACCTGATCGGAAAATTCGAATTCGAATCGAACTTAATTGTTGTTGAACTTGAATTCGAACTTGAACCATGTGACATAGCAACCAGAGTTTTATGTGTTATATTTGCTTTTTTTTACTAGCTTATAGAGGAAATGTCCTAGGTACTTGTATTTTAGTCCCATTAATCAACTTAGCTACATATTTTCAGCCTTTTCATTGTTAGCTGTGGTATTATAAAGTTTCTGTTTGTGCAGAAGATTCCTCTTTTCTCAAAAATTCAAGCATGGTAAGTGGTTTTAACAATACCGACACAAATAATTCTCTATAGGGTCCAGACCTACATATCAATACTTAAATGATGGCCATGGGCCTTCTCCAAAAAGATCTCATTCCTTACAAAAACTGCTATTAAAAAAATGCTTTTGCAGGGAACAGCCTTTAGTTCTTTGCAACTCTTGTGGTTTCTTATTGAAATTTTTTTGAAGAAAATTCTATTACCCATCATATTTCTTGGTTGATATCCTTTTTCTTTCCACCCAGGCACATTCTACAGTTAAGTGTGCTAATTTTCTATTGTTGATAAAAATAAAAAAGCCTTGCATGTATAAATATCTCCAGTCTAGATAATATAATCATAAATTTATCACTACCTTTAGAGGGTTTATCACTCAAGGTGCAAACCTTTTCCCAAATTGCAACTAAGAGGTGCATTCTACAAATCAAGCTTAAAATAAGAATGCAAATATCAAGATGATGTGTTGTTGTGGATATATTATAAAAAACAAATCAAGCTTTGAGAGTGATCAACTGCCTGATCTGGAAACCTTTTTTACAATGTGATATTTTTCCAAAAGGTCATCAATGTTTGGGTGATAGTGCTTTCGAAATGCTTTTGATTGATGTATAGTGGAACATTATGTTTTTCGTGGGTTGAGAAATATGTGCTCGTTATGATTTAGTTTACTCTCTATTTTTCAATTCATTTTTAGATATCTCAATTTTTCTTTGTTCTGATCATTTTGGCCTGGCAGATAGAGTCCCTATCAGTTACATTCCATGGTCATGAGTTGATTGTTGATTCAGAGCTCGAACTGAATTATGGAAGGTAACATATTATTATCTATTGGGTTCATCTTTATTTACTTTTATTTTTTCCTTTTCTTAGCCATAATTTGAATGGTTTTCCTTTAATAATTAATTTTGCTGGCTATTAGGCGCTATGGATTACTTGGGCTTAATGGATGTGGTAAATCTACACTCCTTACTGCTCTGGGATGTCGGGAGCTTCCCATACCAGATCATATGGACATTTATCATTTGACCAGGGAAATAGAAGCAACTGATATGACTGCACTTGAGGCTGTGATGAACTGTGACGAAGAGAGGCTAAAAATCGAGAAGGAAGCTGAAGCTCTTGCTGCACAAGTATGCCAAATTCTGGAAATTGAGAAATATCACTTTTATTTATTTTTATTGAAACGCATTTAATTTTTTTGATGGTTAATTTTTACTGTGGTTTTCAGAATGTCTTACATCCTTCTAATAATCAGTTTTGAGATATTTTATATGCAAATGAAGTTGATTATAAAATCTCATTTTTTTATGGACCAATGAAGTGGATTATAAAATCTTCATTTCTTTAATTGGTGGTCTAGGATGATGGAGGTGGAGAGGCACTAGATCGATTATATGAGCGTCTAGAATCCTTGGATGCTGCAACAGCAGAAAAGCGAGCAGCTGAAATTTTATTTGGTTTAGGTTTTGATAAAAAAATGCAAGCAAAAAAGACAAGTGACTTCTCTGGTGGTTGGCGTATGCGAATAGCTCTGGCACGAGCGTTATTCATGAATCCTACAGTTTTGTTACTAGATGAACCTACAAATCATCTTGGTGGGTGTTTGTTTTGTGTTCAGTGTACATTTAATGTTTTTATGTTAAGAGTTTTTTCATAGTCTCTTTCAAAGATTCTAGCTCTGATGTTGTTGTCCCGTGTGGTTTGCAGATCTTGAAGCTTGTGTATGGCTCGAGGAAATGCTGAAAAAATTTGATCGCATTTTGGTTGTAATATCACATTCGCAAGATTTTCTCAATGGAATTTGTACTAACATCATTCATATGCAAAATAAAAAGTTGAAATTGTATACGGGAAATTATGATCAGTATGTTCAAACAAGAACTGATCTTGAGGAAAACCAGATGAAGCAGTACAGATGGGAGCAGGAGCAGATAGCGTCAATGAAGGAATATATAGCTAGATTTGGTCACGGTTCTGCAAAACTTGCTAGGCAAGCCCAAAGTAAAGAGAAGACCCTGGCAAAGATGGAAAGAGGTGGGCTAACGGAAAAAGTGGTCAGAGATAAAGTATTAGTGTTCCGTTTCACCGATGTTGGGAAGCTTCCTCCACCTGTTCTGCAGTTCGTGGAAGTAGACTTTGGGTACACTCCTGAAAACCTTATATATAAGAATATAGATTTTGGAGTGGATCTGGATTCAAGGATAGCTTTGGTTGGTCCAAATGGAGCAGGAAAGAGCACTTTATTAAAGCTAATGACCGGAGAATTGACCCCATTGGACGGCATGGTGAAGCGCCATAACCATCTTCGTATTGCTCAGTTTCACCAGCATTTGGCAGACAAACTAGACCTGTCTGTGTCTGCACTCCAATACATGATGAATGAATATCCAGGTATTGAAGAAGAGAAAATGCGAGCGGCAATTGGGAAATTTGGTTTGACAGGAAAAGGTCAGATTATGCCGATGCAGAATTTATCTGATGGGCAGCGGAGTCGTGTGATTTTTGCATGGCTTGCTTGGAGATTACCACATCTTCTATTGCTAGATGAACCAACTAATCATCTTGACATTGAAACCATTGATTCACTCGCAGAGGCACTGAATGAGTGGGATGGAGGACTTGTTTTGGTTAGCCACGATTTCAGGCTCATAAACCAAGTGGCCAAAGAGATATGGGTATGTGAAAATAAGAAAGTCACTAGATGGGGAGGTGATATTATGGATTTCAAGCGACACTTAAAAAGCAAGGCTGGCCTGTGAGTGCATTTGCTATCATCGTAGGTTAATGTGTATGCCACCAGAAGATTTTTCTGGCGAGACCTAGAGAACGTGATTAGGATTTAATTATTTTTGTATTTAGGAATGCGCCTCAGGGCAAGAAATATAGTCAATTCAGTTGTATTGATTAAGTTTGATGACTTTGGGTAACATAGTACATTTATCTTAGCTTTCTGTTTCATTGGTTATAACTCTTATGGTCCTGCACAAAAATTCATTGCAAAAGAGGGATAACATTTATTTCTCATTAAATGGTGCTGCTATATTGATAATTGATGATTGCCTTATTTGTTATATTTTAATCTTAAATATTTTTGAAGTTGATTTGGCAGGTTATTTCTGCTTAACATCTCCTAACAGCTGTTGTTTGTGTTACTTTGCTTAAGTACACGGTTTCAACTAAAATCCTGAGCTGCAGTCACCTTTATCTGGTACATGTCCCTCGGTTTTTTAGACTAATAAGAGGCTCCTCGATGATCGAATGTTGGGACAAATTCTTCCTCCCCTCTGTTAATTTTAACCTTCTAAACATGTAGTCTGTACCCAAAACGTAATCGTAGAAAAATACCAATAGTTGTTCCTAACGAAGTTCACCGAAACACGTAGCCTGTACCCAAAACGTCAATCGTAGAAAAATACCAATAGTTTTGTTCCTAACGAAGATCACCGAAACATGTAGTCTGTACCCAAAACGTCAATTGTAGAAAAATACCAATAGTTTTGTTCCTAACGAAGTTCACCAAGTCATTTGGGTATTATTTGTATTTTAATGAAAGACCTTAAGAAGCTTTTCTAAACAATACTTTATATATATATAAACAATTGTGTAGATGTATCTTAAAAAAGCTTTTCTAAACAATACTTGTAATATATATATTTATATATATATATATATATATATATATAAACTACTATGTATATATATAAACATTTGTGTAGATGTATCTTAACGTTGGATTAATTAAGCAGCAAGATTGTTCCAAAAACATAATTGGAATGGAAATCGCGGTGCTCATGACAATCTTGAGTTTTAGTCATGACACTAATCATTCATAACGTTTAGGATGAATGATTGTGATTAGACTCGTTTTAAATTTTCATATTAAAACAGTTTTGTATATAAATTTATAAATATTTATCAATTTTTTTAATATCTGCATTTTCAGATAGTAGTTAGTGATGGCGGTCTTGACTGTTGGTTTGACAACTGTGTTATGATAGTTTTTTCTAGTTAAGAAAAAAGCTTTTGGCAATAATCAAATAAGAACAGTTTTATCGATGCATTTTGAACCATCTAATATGATTATTTTGAACCATCTAATATGATTATTGACGAAAGTATTTTCTTAATTGTCAAATATATAAATATAGATCACAAATCACAAACGCCTGTATTCGGAGACTTTTCCGCTATTAAAAAATAAGTTGCACCTTGTATCGCGTGTTTATCTTGCAGCCTTTAATGCATCACTTGTTCATTTGTTTATCATGGGGCCTTTATTTTATCACCATCTTTTTGTGACTCGATGCATCACCTGTTTACCTGCAGCAGCCTTTAATGCATCACTTGTTTATCTTGCAGCCTTTAATGCATCACTTGTTCTCTTGTTTATCATGGGGCCTTTATTGGTTCTCACCATTTTGCATCTTAGTACATAGCAAAATTGTGATAACCCCTGAAATGTGAGCAACTATGTATCATGAAATAACACCATGCTACATTTCTACGAACCTTTCCTTTTTTTTTTATAAAGTAGATGAGATATGCTCTCTTCTCCTCATTGAATCGTATGAGGAAATAACATCACGTTACATTTCCACAAACCTGTTCTTTTTCTAAAGTAGATGAGATATGCTCTCTTCTCCTCATTGAATCATTAGATGATATAGGTTTTCTTTTTCTCGTGTAAATTACGTCATTGAATCATGAGATGAAATAGGTTTTCTTTTCCTGTTTAATGACGTCATTTAATCGTTAGATGAGATAGGTTCTCTTTTCCTTTGTGTAAATGACCTGCATTTCCACAAACCTGTTCGTTTTCTGAAGTAGATGAGATATGCTCTCTTCTCATTGAATCATCAGATGATATAGGTTTTCTTTTTCTCGTGTAAATTACGTCATTGAATCATGAGATGAGAATAGGTTTTCTTTTTCTCGTGTAAATTACGTCATTGAATCATGAGATGAGAATAGGATTTCTTTTTCTCGTGTAAATTACGTCATTGAATCATGAGATGAGAATAGGTTTTCTTTTCCTGTTTAATGACGTCATTTAATCGTTAGATGAGATAGGTTCTCTTTTCCTTTGTGTAAATGATATGCTTGGATTATGTTTTTTTCTTCCAAAAGCTAACCATAACAATATGCCCTCTCATTTGTATTTTTGTTATTTTATTTTAATCATTAGACATAACCAGATTTTACTATCTATTGAAAACTTACCCATAGAAAACTTAACCAAACCATATAAGCAGTGGTAGGTAGCTTGATCTTGCGGTGTTCTGGAAATATAAGCAGTGGTAGGTAGCTTGATCTTGCAATGTTCTGGAATTAATAGCATTGTTTTTGACCACATTCTCTGCGCTTATTCTAATTTATTCTCCATTTCCTAATGTTTAGGTGATACTATTAATTTATTCTCCATTTCCTGATGTTTAGGTCATATTGTTTTTTCCAGGTAACAAAGTTTATGGAAAATTCTTGATTATTTGTCCTCATTTTGAGGATATATTTGGGATAAATCTATAATCTTTAGGGCACAAGGTCAACAATAAGGTTAGAAACCATTAGAACAATACAATTGATATGAACTCACTATGTGACTTGCAAGAATTAAACCTTGATACCTAGTGTAAACACTAGAATTTTCAGAGCATGAGCTTGATCAACAAGAAGGTTTGAAGACATTATGAACTCAACCACCTGAGATAAACCCAATTGACATAAAATTGTTTCTTATGATAAAGAAAATCAAAGTTAAATACTTTTTGTTGTTTTTGACATTTTTATACGCCTCTAAGATTTGAATCCATTACCAAAAATGTACTTCTATCACCTTATCTAAAGCTCCTCATTTGATTAAAAAATTCTAGAGAGCTTTAAATACCATTTCGTCCATCCACCCATTAAATTTATTATACTGAACTCTTAGTCAAATGAATGGCTTCAGTCTCTCTTTTACATTGCCATAATATAATAAAACACACTTTTTCTAACATCTCTAAAATCTCCTTAATAACAAATGCAAATGAATCCCAATACCCATGAATGGCTTGCAGAACAAACTTGACAATGAGCAATCTTTCACAAGGATAACAATTTGTTATATCAATAAAGAATTTTACTATCTAAAATTTTTTGTAGAGGCAAAAGTTTTGAAAGGAAATAGTGTGTTCTCATTTGTCATCACATGAAAGCTAAATGTTTATTTTTGAGGACTCACTTATATTTTTTCTAACTTTCCAAGAACTCGCTAACTCGCTTCATTTTCTATTTCTTAGATTGTGTTCTCATTTCCATTCTTTAACCATATCAAGTAACTTGCTCACTCTGTGTTCCAGTTCATCACTCTGTTTTCCAATTCATTCTATCTAACAGGCCAAGATGTGGAGAAATTAAGAATTTCTAGAAGCATTTAGAAACCCAACCTCCACTAACTTCTTATTCTTCCATGTTGTGGAGATATTAATTGACTCAACATTTGTAAGAGCAATGTGCTCTATTTTATATTTAAAGAAAATCCCTATCCTATCCACCTATATTGAAGTTTCATAAAACCTTAGAACTATTTAAGGTAAACTCATCTTTCCTATGATGACTACATTTTCTTTCTCAAGTATTCTAGTTGGAAATTATTTTCGTAGTTTTTTCCTATCATCATATGGCCTATATACCTTTAGAATTGATACTGTCATATGACCCATATACCGTTAGAATTGATACCATGACATCTGAAATTTTAATGTGCAATGTTGTGCATAACTTGAGGTAACAGAATAATCATCAAGTGATGAGACATTCTTTTTCCATCTAGTGATAAGTCCCATAGAATTCCAAGCAACATCTAAAACTATAAAATCCAATATTTAAGACATAATATCTGACAATTTTATCCCGCGCCCATAGATTATTGTAGAAGGATGCCAGGTTATTCTAACTCTAAATCCTTAATAATGTCACTATCCAAACCTCCTAGACTCAAACCCTCCAAATGTCTCTCCTTTCTAGGTTATAAATGATATCACATGGATTTTTCTCTCTTTGAAAAGGGATCTACCTTCTCAAGAGAACTACCATTGGGATCATTTTTATATATTAAGAAAGGGTTTGAATTCTCCTTGCCCCTTGGAGAAGGGTTTAAGCCTTTCAAAATTTAAGAGTTTTTAATCCTCGTTTTCATACTTCAAATCACCATTAACAAGGCCCCCAAATAAAATTGGAGTGACTACTCAACCATTACATGCAAGTCTATTGCAAGTGATACATGATCCCATGCTTCAATTGAATATATGATTTACATTCAACCCATTCACCATTGTTACATGTCCACAAAAGCAAATGAGTTTTCAATGCCCATATTTTGAATATAGGATTCTCTGAGTTTTGAAAAGAATGAAATCCATGATTTACACACCCATATTTTGAATATAAGATTCTTTTGAAAAGAATGAAATCCATGATTTGCACACAATGTGTTCCAAAGATATGTATGTAATTGATCTAGATTAACCATCTCCTAAGATTTTTTTTGTAGGTATCCTCTCTTTGTTGGTTTTTCTTGCCTTTTTGTTCCTTTTACCAACAACGTAGAGTACCATTAAACTATATATTTTGAATCTTGAATGAAAGAATTTACCATAAATTTCATCTCTTCCCTTTGTAATATAGTTTTCATCTCTTCCCTTTGTAATATAGTTTTCATCTCTTCCCTTTGTAATATAGTTTTAAGGCATACACTAGCTCCATCATGCTCACTTTTCCCATACCGTATCCTCTCTTTGTTGGTTTTTCTTGCTTTTTTGTTCCTTTTACCAACAATGTAGAGTATCATTAAACTATATATTTTGAATCTTGAATGAAAGAATTTACAATAAATTTCATCTCTTCCCTTTGTAGTATAGTTTTCATCTCTTCCCTTTGTAGTATAGTTTTAAGGCATGCACTAGCTCCATCATGCTCACTTTCCCATACCTAGTCTCAATAGTTCTAAATATATGACAAACTGCATTTTTTATAAAACAAGCTCGATCAATAAAAAGCACACATTTTTGAACTGGCCCATGCAACCTAATGGAATCCTTAATGATCATAGAAAATATAAATGCAACATACATCTCTAGAGTGTTAGTGTTAATGCAATGTACAACTCCAGAGTAAACAAGTAAAACTTGAAGAGTTTGAACTGGTCCACACAACCATGTAATATGTCCACCCATCTATATATCTCACTCTCCTTAATGATCATTAACAATATAAATGCAATGTACAACTCCAGAGTATTAGTGTTAATGCAATGTCCAACTCCAGAATAAATAGGTAAAACTTGAAATGCAATATACAACTCCAGAGGAAAGAACACCAGAGTAAACAAGTAAAACACCAGAATAAACAAGTAAAACTTGAAGAGTTCAAATTTTATACAACACACTACAAAGATTTTTTCATTCCTTGCAATTCAAACACCCCATGATATATGGTATAATAAGGGTCAAAGTAATTGATTTGAATGATAATATTGGTTCCACATTTCATTTTATGATTGAACCTGTACTTTTAACCAAATTTACAATCAAAATGTATTCCCATATATTCTAGACTGCACATTCCAGTGTATATGGAAATGTTAAACATATTGTGAGATTCTCATAAAATGTCCTTGACGAAATCACATGCATATATCGTGTGACACAAATGAACATATAATTACAATGTACTATTTTAAAATTATTTATCAATATATAATTACAATGTACCATTTTGAAATTATATGTAAATTTTGAAGTGCAATTTGAAAAAATGTATTTTTTCAAAGGACATAAGATTGATTTGGCACATCATCACCATGCTTTCTTTCCCTATGTTTAGTTTAAAAGAAACATATTTGATTTTTTTGGTCAACCACCATCTTCCAAAATTTGTGGCCCTCACTTTTATGAATGCATTACCTCAATAATGCATGAATGCATTACCTCAATAATGCAAATCTGGTGTAGTAGGGCATGTTCCATTTAAATAAGATTTTACATAATATTTTATCTATTGGTATTTGAAATATGATGTTATGAATAAAGTTTCTTAATAAAATTGTGGTAATATGGTTAGTGTTTTTATATATGTTAATATGAAAATTAGTAAAACTACATTAAAAATATTAATGTGGTTGATATAGCTCAAGGCTTCATTTTTATCTACCATTAATAAATATATAACAAAAAAATTATTGCAAATAAAATATTATTATTAACTATCCAACAATATGATATATAGAACAACATGTTTTATGTCTAAATTCAAGCTTTTGTGATTCATATTTTTTTCAAGAAAGTATTTTTAGTAAGATCACATTGATTTGTATATTTGTCATAACATAAACCAAATTCTTTGTGGTATATAGAAAAACATGTGTAAGGATTCATTTGTATCTACCATTGATAAATATATAACAAAAGAAATTATTGCAAACAAAATATTATTATTAACTATTCCAACAACATGGTATATAGAACAACATGTGTTATGTCTAAATTCAGACTTTTGTGATTCATATTTTTTCAAGAAAGTATTTTCAGTGATATCATATTGATTTGTATATTTGTGTCATAACATAAACCAAATTCTTTGTGGTATATAGAACAACATGTGTTATGTTTGAATTCAAGGTTTTTTGGTTCATATTTTTTCAAGAAAGTATTTTTGGTAAGATCACATCCAATTGTGGTTCATCATCAACACTGAGATGGAGATTCTCATCAAGGCATACAAATTAATATTGTAAAGAGGAAAGACAAATTCAAAGTGTTAAAATCCAACGATAATTTAATATCAATATTTATTAAAGAGGAAAGACAAATTCAAAGTGTTAAAATCCAAAGATAATTTAATATCAATATTTATTAAATTTCTATAACGTCTAATAACTTGTTAATAATTAGATAAAAATATTTTTAATTAAGGAACAATTTTAAAAGGAGAAAATATTTCAAGAAAAAAGTAAAAGGTCAAAAATAAAAATTAGGAAAAAAAAAGGTCAAAAAAGGAATATTATCATAAATGTATAAAAGTAAAATAATACAAAAATTAACAAACAATAATATTTGAAGAGAGGGGAAGCGTGTGGGGGAGGGCTCGGTAGGAACCCTTGTCGCCACAACCCTTTGTATTTTTTTTCTTCTTCTTTGTTTTAGATTGTTCTCTGCTGCCACTACAGATGCTCTTGTCATTGCTGTCGTCCACCACAATTGCTCTTGTCATCTTTGCCGTGTCGCTGTGCTTGTTGCCCGGTCACAGTTGTTGTTGTTGTTTTTTTTTCTTCGTTATTGGATCATATTTTGCGAAGGGAGTTGAGGGGGCTAGGGTGTTCTGGCTTTGCACCTCTTTTTTCAAATTTTGCCTTCAATTTGATGTAGGGAGTTGAGGGTGCTAGACTAAGGCGGATTTATAGTCATTTTTTCTACAGTTTCGTGCCCCTTGTTCATATTTTTCTCTAGTTTTCTGCGGTTTGGGTTTGTGGTGGTTCCTTCACCGTCTTGGCCAGTTTCTTCATGTGCTCGATGGTGTTGCTAGTGTGGTTGTGGTAGTTTTCCAGGAGATTTTATGCCATAGATTTCCTGTGGGGTTTTCATGGGCTTACTATGCGGCTTGTGCCTTGGTTTGGTGACCCGTATTTGGGCTTCACTGTTTGTTATGTATTTGTTGCCCATCTTGGGCTTAGTTTTATGTAGCCCCTTTGGGGTTTCTTTTGTGTGGGGCTTGCGTGTCCCCATTTTTTGGGATTATTTGGGGTTGTTTCTGAAGTGCCCTTTGGGATATTCTGCAAACTTGTGCACTCGATTCTATTATTGACTTCTTGGCCTTTTTCTTGAATCACAGATATTTTTCTGGTCGACATTTGAATGATGTATCTGTAATGCCCTTAGACATTTGCAAAATGTAATTTTGTCGTTAAATAAAACTACGTTTTTTTTTTTTTTTTTCCGTAAAAGAAACAAAGGAAAGGATAAGATAAAAAGATAGGATAAGAAGTTGAAAATTCAATCAAAGAAATGAAAAAGTAATAATTAAAGAAAATTAATAATAAAATCTATTATAGAAAAATGGGAAAAAAAGTCGAAGTAGAAAACCCCACACATATATATAAAATATTAAAAATTATTAATAAAGGATTAAAAAATGAAATAAAAGTAATGATAAAAAATATAAAAATCCAAGAAAAAAACAAAAAATTAAGAGGGAAAAGAATACGCTTATTAAATAATTCAAAGTAAAAAAGAAGTCTTAAATGCTAGGAGCAAACGAGTCTATAAATCCTAATATAACTATAACACCAAATGAGAATAATGTTAGAATAATGTTAGGGCCAAAAATTAAATCCTTTTTTTTTACAATATTTTTTCCGGAGTTGTCTTTAGTACAACTTTTTGGAATTTTTGGTGCCAGAATATGGTGGAAAAATTTGAGGTGAAATATTGATTTGTGTTATTTAAACTGATTTTTTGACTATATATATGGATTCAACACCCTCAAAAACCCCTCGGGCACTTCGATTGTGCAGGGCTTACCTATCAAACTTGTGATTTCAATAAATTCCTGCCAGATTTTAGTGAAATTAGACCAAAAAAACCTATCAGAAAAGCTTCCAAAAAATCACACTACAAACAACTCATATTTTTTCCTTTTAAAATCAGTTCTTAATTAAAAATATTTTTATTTAATAATTAACAAGTTCTTAAACATTATAGAAATTTAATAAATATTAATATTAAATTACCGTTGTATTTTAATGTTTTGATTTTTTCCTTCCTCTCTCGAGTGTTTATTTGCATGTCTTGACTTGATTGACTTGACCAGAATCTTCATCTCAACCTTGATAATAAACCACAATTAAAGATTCAAACTCATGAACGAAATTCTTTTGAATGTATTCTTACCAAAAATACTTTTTTGAAAAAACATATATTATGTTTTAGGCATATTCTAAAATACCAAAGGTTTTTATATTTATATTCTAAAATACTTATGCTCATTCTTAAATCTCTCATAAAGTTTTCTTTGTATTATGTCAATGAAGTGTTTAATATGGGTTTCAGGATCATTATAAAGGTTCTTCGTAACATTAGCACACCTTTTTGATTAGATGAAGGCTTAGTATTTTAATTCCAAGAATTCTAGATTAGTTAGTTAACAACTTCATCTAATTTCATCTTAAAACAAGAAAACTTACTAATGAAGGCCCAACAATTTAGTTGATCCAGGTTGTTGAGGCATTTTCCTCTGTGTGTGACTCCCTTTGGCCTTGTTTACAACCAATTTTAACAATGTATAATGAGTTGTGTTAGATATTTTTAATTTTAATTTTTATACCAATTTTAACAATGTATAATGAGTTGTGTTAGATATTTTTAATTTTAATTTTTATTAAAAGAATCTTGAAGATTTACAACCACATGATTAGTAATATTTGAACTTTTGATTAGTAGTATTTGAACTTTTAATTGCTAGTATGCTTAATTTTTTGTTAAATATAGCTAAAGTGTGTGATTTAAATAAATGCAAAATAAATGACACTTAGATGCATAAATTATCGATTTAAAATACTATAATAATTTTGTCAGATTACCAATTAATAGTTTATTAAGTTGCCTTCAAGGAATGCTAGAGAAGGAAGGTGGATTAAGAATTTGGAACCTTTCATCGTGACATTGCAAAGGGGATCATAACATTTCATTTAACGAATGATAAATATTAGTTGTGTTTAAAGCATCCGTAAAATGTGAAATTGAAGGGGTAAATTTGGCCCCAAAGTATTGGTGCCATAGACAACTTCTTCTTGATAGCTTCAAAAGCAACTTAACATGAGACCTAAGAAAAATCAACATTTTTTGAAGGTAACTTAGGAAAATGTGCAACTATTTTTGTAAAATTTTGAATAATTCGCCTAGAATAAATAACTAATGCGACTCAAGAAACTTCTTACTTCTTTTTGTGATCGTGGTGCAGGAAGGTCCATGATGAATTTAACTTTTGTTGGATTGACTTTAATACCTGCATGAGAAGTAGGGTAATCCTCTCTGTGAACAACAATCTGCATTTTGCATTACTCAAAGCGAGGTTAGCCTCTTTGCAACAAATTAACTCTTTCTCAAGGTTATCAAGTGCTTATTTAAAAGTGCCACTCTAGACAAAAAAATCATCTATATAGATTTCTACACATTCATGGATTAAGTCAGAAAAAATAACTAGTACTGCAAGTTGAAAAGTAGCGGGGACATTGCATAAACCAAATGGTAAAACTATCTACGCAAATGGACCGCATGAGCATATACATGTGGTCTTCTCTTGGTCTTCTGATATAATTTGAGTATGATTGTACTCGCTAAAGGGCGAACGCATGGAGCTGTGTTACACTTTTTGGCGAAAGAGGGTGTGTCTACGCGTGCCATTTGCACAGATTGTAGGAGCTCGACCGAGGTTATTGGAGCTTGACTGAACAATGGAGCGTTCAAATCAAAAACCACCCTACCAACATTGCACAAGCTCAAATGAAGGTAGGTACTCTATCCTTTTTTTTTAACAGCAAAATGTAACAAATAATTAAAAAAACCATGTACAAAAACCATGAAAACCAATCAATTAAAAAAAATGTCTATACAAAAACTACGAAAACCACAAAAAAACCCTTGAAAAAAGCTTAGAAAATCACAAAACCAACCAATAAAACCATAAAAAAACCCTTCAAAACAACTTAGAAACCACAAAACCAACTTAGAAAACCATTAAAAAACCCTTCAAAACAACCTAAAGAACACTTTGAAACTACAAAAAAAACTATAATTTAGGTTTTAAAATAATTTAAACATTTTTTTTTTCTAATTATTTTAGGTTTTAAATTTTTTATTGAGGAATTTTGTGAAATGAATTTTCATTTTTTTGGGTTATTTAAAAGGTCTTATTAAATTTCTAGCAAATTCGACAAAACTATACCCAAAAAAACTTTAAAACAAAAAACAATGAAATTATGACCAATAAATAAGTAAATTAGGAATTTGAGATTAACATGGTGAATATGATTGCTCATAGCAAACTTTATTTATAAAATAAGAAATTTTAATATATATATATATATATATATATATATATATATATATATATATAACTAAAAACTATATAACATCATGTCACCAATATATATATATATATATATAATTATAACATTTTACACAACATATAACTATATATTTAATTATAACATCACATAACTATATATTATAATTATATTCATATAAAATATATAACATAACATAGTTTTACAACTATTTAACCTAACATACACACACATAATTTTGTTTAAAACATAATATAGTTTTATAACTATTTAGTTCATTACATAAAGTTATAACATAGAATTATAAAATTATTTAACATGTAGATTATAAAGTAATCTAAAATAACACATATATAACATCATGTAACATAACTATAACTATTTCAAAACTATATATATATATATATATTCAACTAGATTATAAAATTATAATATATCACATAGCTAAGTATATTATATTTCTACCTATGTTATTATAACATAACATAGAACAATATATATATATATATATATATATATATATATATATATAACACAACATAACTATAACTACAACTCACACACATATACATATACATATATATACACACACTAGCAATTGCACCTCTCAGTGCAAAGGAATGTCGAAGACAAAATCTCGAATAGACACGCCATTGAAAGTGTGGAGGGATTAAAGAAAATGAGCGAGAGAAATGGCATGTCCTTCAGCGTGGAGAAAGGCCAAATAGTGCAAGTGCAAGAGATATTCATGACATTCAACATAAATCACGATGAGAGCTTGGAAAAAGTCCAAATAGCGCAATTACGAGAGATATTCATGACAAAGATAGTTATCGATCAGACGAGAACTATTACCTCAAAACAGATAATCTAACCTAAAAACCCCCAAAAAACATGAAAAAACAGACTGAAAACGAAAGTGTTGATGCTAGAATAACATTTATTTTTTTGGGGTACATTTTCAACCTTTCTGAAAAATGACAGTAAAAACCAAATTTTTGTGGGCAAAAAACACCTTGAAAATAAATGTGTGTGTGTGTGTTTGTTTGTTTGTTTTTTTTTAGGGTTAATTTTCAATATTTTTAATAATGACGTTAAAAATAAAATATCATGACTCTGAAAATCTTTAAATTTCCAACAATTTTCAAGCATGAACTTGAGAAAAAAATACTTATAACTGTTTTCAACCATAGCATTAAAGATAAAATATTCATGACTTAGAAAAACATTAAAATATTGATAATTTTTCAACCATGGAATTAAAACCAAATATTATGACTACAAAAAAAAGAGAGTTTTCAAAATATTTCAAACATGACATTATGGAAAAATAAAAACAATAAAAAATAAAAACACAAAATTAAAAAAATAATAATAACAAGTAATAAAACATAAAACATAAAATAAAAAATAAAAAACATAATAAAAAAATATCAAATATAATATATATATATATATATATATATATATAAACCTATAAAATGTAAAAAAAATTAAAATTTATCAGTGAAATTAAATTTTTTTTATAAAAATAAAAAAAGGAAAATATTTAAAAAATTTAAAAAAAGGAAAATTATTTAAAAAATTTAACATAATTTAAGAAAAAAAAATTAACAAAAACAAATAAAAAATATTTTTGTTGAAGTTAAAAATAAAAATAAAATAGAAACAAAATAATTAAAAAAAAGAAAATAAAAATAAAAATAATAACAAAAAAAACATTAAAAAAAACCTTAAAATAAAAAAAAGAAAATGAAAATAAAAATAATAACAAAAAAACATTAAAAAAAACCTTAAAATAAAAAAAAGAAATAAAATATTATAATACAAATCATTAAAAAAAAGTTTGAAAAAAAAAACAGAAAAAAATCCCGTGGGGTGGGTGAGGAGGGAGCTCCGTCCCCGCCCACCCCCGAGCGCCCATCCCCGTGGCCCAACCGACACGGGGTGGCAGGAGCTGACTATGGAGTCGGCCCTTGCCATCCCCGAGCCGACTGGGCCGCGAGGGTAGTCAGCGCCTGCCACCCTCGAGCCGCAAGGGTAGTCGACCTTTGCCACCCTCGAGCCGGGGGTGGCAGGAGCTGACTATGGAGTCGGCCCTTGCCACCCCCGAGCCGACTGGGCCGCGAGGGTAGTCAGCGCCTGCCACCTTCAAGCCGGCTGGGCCGCAAGGGTAGTCGACCTTTGCCACCCTCGAGCCGGCTGGGCCGCGAGGGTGGGTGGGGCGTGCAGCTCCCTCTCCGACCGCCCCTGCGGCCCAATAGGCCCTATGGTGGTAGAGAATCAGCCCCTGCTACCCCACGACCTTTTCTTCAGTTTTTTTTTGTTTTTTTTTCAATTTTTTTTAAATGATTTATATTCTAATGTTTGAGTTTAATATTTAACATTTATTTTTTAAATATTTTTTATTTTAATGTTTTTTTTATATATATATATATATATATATATATATATATATATATATATATATATAATTATTTTTATTTTATTTTTTTAACTTCAACAAATTTTATTTTATTTTTTAATTATTTTCTTAAATTGTGTTGTATTTTTAAAATATTTTTTTTTTTTTTGTTTTTTATATTTCTTTTGTTTAAATTTCTAAATTTTACGACTAATTTTTATTTTATTTTATTTTTATTTATTTATTATTATTTTTTTTACTTGTATTATTTTTTGTGTTTTTTTAATATTTGTTTTCTTTTGCATTATTTTTTGTGTTTTTATTTTTATTTGTATTTTTTTTTTGAATATTTGAATTTTTTGATGTTTTTATTGTATTTTTTTTACAAGTTAATTTATATATTTTTATTTTTATTTTTTAACTTTTTTATTGTTTTTCTTTTATATATATATATTTTTATATTTGATTTTTTTTTTTGTCATGTTTATTTTAATTTTTATGTTTTATTATCAAGATGAATATCACCAACATTAACAAAAAATATCTACACTTAACACATTAGAAAATTTAAAGTGTAAAAAATAAGTCCTCTAAACAAAAAGGGTTGATATTACATTAGCACTTTTCAAAATCAAGATGTAAATCACTAACAAAAAAAATGATCATACTAGATAGATAAAAAAATTTAAAGAGTAAAAAATAAGCTCTCTAAAAAAATTTGTGTTGATGCTGCATCGACACTTTTCAAAATCAGCATGAAAATCAGTAACATTTAAAAAAAAATGTTCATACTTGATACATAAGAAAATTTAAAGAGCCAAAAATATTCTAAAAAAATTGTTTATTCTGAATCACCACTTTTCAAAATCGAGTGATTTTTTGCTACCTCAAAAACTACAAGTACTAGGTCATTTTCTCGTTTGATCGATAACTATGTTGACATTCAACATAAACCACAACGAGAGTTTGTGGGCATTTTGAAAGGAAAAACATATGACCAATTTTGAATGTTTATTTTTTTGGGGGATCTATGTAATATTTTTCATGTGTCCCTATGTTTATGCAGAACTAAGTACACATGCGAGAATTGATGAGGTATGTGTTAGAAGATTATAGCAATACAAAAGAAATGGTGCAAGGTGATATATGCAACTGCCGTGAGCATGATTGATGTGTGAGCCTTAGATGACCAATTTTCAAGGTGTTCAAAATTTTGATTTAGCTTTGGGTCTCTTACATTTCACTTGTTTTTTGTGATAATCAAGCTCAACTAATTTAAAGAAAAGAATAATATAGCTCTAACCCATTTTGCAAATATTGGGTTGTCTATCTAGCACTGTAGTAGTATAAGAAGAACAATGTAAGGTTGTATTTCTTTCTACAAAAACTTTGAGAAATTGGGTCTGTTTCTTTTGATGTGATTATCATCTGGGTCTCAGTTTATTTATACTGCATTCATTTTGTTTTGGGAAAGAACAGATCGAAGTGACCATGTATATGCTAGATTTATTCTTCAATAATAGATTCGATGGAGCAAAATGGTAAGATTATGTTCCTTTCCTTTTTTATATTTTTTTGGTGTCTATAGAGTGGTTGTGTGATTGCAACATTGCAAGATGACTTGTGATTTTAGGGGTGTTTGTTGAAACTTAATACCAAATCTCAGTAACTATAGCCTACCATGCTTTGTTGTCTGCACTATCGAACTTTGCTTTCATATTGTTATCCAAAAAGGGGCATTGTATGCTCAAAGGAATCAGAATTGCACAACTTTAGGGGCATTGTATGCTCATAGGAAGGGCACTTAATCTTAGTTGACTGACCAAGTTGGCATATACAAACAAAGTATTGAGATGTCGTACGCGCCTCAAAATTTTCAGACGTCATGCTATCAAAGGAATTGATTGATATGAGTATTGAAACAAAATATTTGTTTACTGAATTATTGTTCATTAAAGTGTCTATTCCTTCAATGCCCACATGGAGTTTTTTTTTCCTTGTGTTCTTTGCAAGATTATCCAGCTGAAGAATTTTATGTTTGCATTGAATATCGGGGATGTCCAAATAACTATTTCAATTACTGGGTTTCACTGAGTGTACATTACTTCTCTCCTGACTGTAAAGCTCTTTTCTTTCTCTACTCGATAACTTGAACTTTAATCACATAGAGATAATGTGCAAGATGTGACTTTTATGCATTGAGAGAGAATAAATTAATGCTCTTCTGTTGTTGTCGATGGTGAACTTTCGATTGTGTGTGGGTGTCAATAACACGCGTTAAAATTCATTATTTGGGAGCTGCATGGTGAGTTTTCTATTTGTCAGAAGTTATCTTTTTGGTGATCACATCAAGCATGTTCATAGTCACGCACCACTGATCTATAGGTCGCTTCATCCAAATCGCCAAGGAAGAGAAGGGATCGCTAAAGCAGATGTCATGGTTTCAATGATTGTATATACACTAAAGGTATAGAAGATTTGGGAAGATAAGACAAATCATGAAGACAAAATGGATTAGTTTTCCACAATCGTTACTTTTACCAGTTGGGTTAATACAACTTACTGGACAATTTCAAAAATCTAGAAAAAAAATTAACTAGGTAGAGATTGCCCAAAAAGTATTGGAGCTGAAAAGCCAAGAAGCGATATATATTTTTTATATATATGAAAAAAGGGAAATAAAATTGAAGATTGGATTTGAATAAATAAATACAAAAGAAATAAAAAGATGGAACAAATTTATACATTTATGGTAGAAAGAAGATTCATATGTTCTCATTTCTACAACGAATCAGTTAATAAGTGTGAATAATGCATCGCATGTGATTCTTTCAATAGAATACGAAGTCATTTTGTAATCTTATGCCATAATCTTGGTCATCTCATTCGTTGCATTCTATATTATTTAAATATAATTTTTGATGAATTTGATCGAGGGTGGAATATTTTCCAGTTTGGCATATAAATCAATTAAATTTGTTTAAATTTGACTAAATTGCATATGATTTTTTGACTAGAGTACAAGGCCATATTGTAATCTTATGCAGCAGTCTCAGTCACTTCTTTCATTTCATTTGATTAGTTAAATATAGAATTTGATGAATTCAATAGATGGTGGTAGGGTTGGAATTTCAAAATAGACCCACCGGTCAAATTTGATAGTTTTCACACTTCCCTAACCCCTCTTCACAATTTCAAGGAAGTATCTTGACGTTTTTACAAATGTTTAAATAGTATTTGACGGGCAAATCACCCCATGACGGGAAATTTGCTTGTCAATTTCCATCCTTGGATGGTGGAATAATTTTGTTTGAGCATCTTATATAAATTTAGGTTGATTCAAATTCAAATTTGTTTAATTTTATTTATTTTTGATTATATTTCTGTTCAAGTTTGACATATAAATCAATTAAATTTGTTTAAATTTGACTAACTTGCATGTGATTTTTTGACTAAAGTACAAGGACATATTGTAATCTTATGCAATAATCTCAGTCACCTCTTTCGTTGCATTTGAATAGTTAAATATAGAATTCGATGAATTCAATCAATGATGGAATAAATTTGTTTGAGTTTCTTATATAAATTTAGGTTGGTTCAAATTCAATTTTGTTTAAATTTATTTAATTATGATTAAGTTGGTTAAATTTGATTTTAAGGCTATATAATTTTTCAAAGTTAATGTTAAATTTTATCACTTTGTTTCTCATTGTCTTGCACTTCATGGTGGTTGAACATGGACAAGAACATAAATCACGTGACTTAGGCCATAGTTACCATTTTGTGTTGGAATTAAAATATGGATATGGTTTGATTAAAAAAACCGCATGGGAAAAATTTAAAATTATAGCATGGAAAAATGGATGGAGTATACATCCTCATTATTTTGAAAAATATCTAGGGAATCAGAGATAACTTTCAGATATATAAATGTATACTCAATATTTAACATGAAACCATGAATATTTAAAAATTGGTACAAGTTAATGACACGGTAAGTTAGGGCAGATTATGTCGCCGATGCCATAAATGGGAGTTGCCAACTTGCATTGGTGCAGATTGGACCGTGCAGTTAAGAATGATTCTTTGGACCAAGCTATCTATTCGTAGTGGTAAAAAAATCCAGAATGGTATAAATTTAAAGAATTATATACATTTCTTATGGTGAGTAACCTGCATCTCCATTCAGGCAACGTGTTGACCTGCATGAGGCCACGTGTCATCTTGCCTCACCCCTAGTGGAGGTAGCTCTCATAAGCGAAACAAATTAGCTTCACCACTTGCAATGGTCTATGAGACAAATTAAAAAAATGGTAGGTTACAATTTATTTGGCTACCAAAGTGCTCGTTTAGTTTATGGCATTTGCCTTATTGGCGTTGCAAGCATTTGGAAAAATGGAAGCCATAATTGGCAACAATCATGGAAATGAACGCCTATGTCAAGCACATGAGTCTTGTCTCGATATGTTTTACAGGCAACCAAATATATTCTGGACATTCATATCAAGAAGAGTACAACATGAATAGTTTCTCCTTGATTTTCTTCAGCGATTAGTGCTACCTGATTGTGGTCATATGTTCCACAGGGTTTGCATCGACAAGTGGCAATTAGCTAGTCACTTGAAAATAACCATCAGAATGGATCTGATTTAGCACGATTTTTCCAGTTTAAGCGCTTGGACAGATTGTAACCATTTCTTCTGAAGGGTCTTTATTGTTTCATAACATGATAGGCCAAGGTTGTTTTTAGAGCTTACTCGGAGTTCAAACAACCCAATTAGAAATTTGATTTTTTTAAGGGTTTTGTGCTTTTGCAGTGCTTGGATATCCTAGTCTTTCAACATTTCTACTTCAAAGAGACTATTTTTGCAGGCTGGAAAAATGACCCAAATACAATATTTTGAGAAATATTATGACGATACCTATGAGTACAGGCATGTTGTGCTTCCTCCTGATGTTGCATGACTTCTTCCCAAAATCGCTTGTTGACTGAGAATGAGTGGCAAGAAATTGGGGTGCAACAATCTTGTGGGTGGGCACACTATGCTATCCACCGTCCTGAGCCACACATCATATTTATTTATAAGGAATTTGAATTACTAGCAAAAACAACAACAACAGGCACAACAACAACCGACACAAGCTATGGGGCTTCAAGCCTGATTGGTTTTATGTTGTGGAAAGCATAGAAAAAATCTCCCTGTTTAGGATTCCTTAATTATTCTTGAGCAATCAGGCTTTCATACATAGTGTTAGATGGTTGATTTTTCCTTCATAAATGTAATTAGAATTAATGTGAAAGTCCCATTTTCATATAAAAAATGGTTATTATGTGAGGAAGTGCCCTTTGTCACGTGAACTTTGCCTAGGGAAAAAATGGCTATTATATGAAAAGGGATTTTGAATTCTCTTGTGAAAAAAAAGCATTTCTTCTGAAGATAAATGTTCTCTTTGCCAGTTTTGTGAGTGTTTATTCTCAAGATAAACTCTCTCTCTCTCTCTCTCTATAGACATTTTCAAAGAAAAATGATGTGGTTTACTTCTCTAGTTGTGCATATATCTTTACATAACAACTTGAGTGGTAATTTTCGACCTATAGTTGAAGAGACTTGACTCGTTGGTCCAGGGGGTTTGGAATTTCAAGTGCTATGTTAGCACCAGTTCTCTTGGATTTCCTGTGGAATTCTCAGGAAATACAACCTTTCGGCATTTGAAAAAGTGCATATGTTATTGCAGGGATTTTGGGTTTGATATTCAGAATTCTTGCTTTCTTCACAACGAAGGCAAAGCACCCACCTCACACATTTCTACTCTCTTGGGCTGCAGGAGGGTGTATCATGAGCATTGTGTGGTTTTACATAATTGCTAACAAAGCTGGTGGCTCTGTTGGTTTCCTTCAGTACAATCCTTGACATATCCCGATAGCTTCTAGCTCTAACAGTGTTTTCTTGGGGGAATTGCATGGGCGATTTGACATCAAATATTGCACTGGTATTGAACAGTCATGATGGATGTTCAATGGATGTTCAATACACTCGCTAGATTGGGAATGTCCCTGGTGTTAGGGGCCCGGATGAACCAACCTTACTTCATGATTCCAAAGGATGTTAGTCTTTTCTACACATTAGGATTCCTTGCAGCTGGATTTATTTGGGCACTAGTTGTTTTGCCAAGGAATGGTATGTGCCCAACCCAGTTATTGGGAATCAACCTCTTGATAGTGTAATACTTAAATGATTGAATGCTTATAAAATCTTGCTACAGGAGGAGAAAAATGAATGCAACATTCTTACTCACTGGAACACAACCAACAAGTGGAAAAATGAATGCGGAATTCTTACACATTGACACACAATAAAAAAGTAGTCCACGCACCTGAATTCCACGCAAGAAGGACCTCCCAACGGAGCAATGAAAAGCAACCAATGAAAACCAACCACGTGTCTAACTTGGATAGGTGAGAGAACGCCTTTGACATAATTGTACGTATGTATATGTATATATATATATATATATATATATAGATATATATATATATAATTTCATGTTAGGTTAAATGTCAGATAACAAGTTAAATTATGTTATATATATATATATATTTTTTTCTCGGTAAAAACTAATTCTATTAAGTGGAAGTATGGTACAATATGAAGTTACATCCAAGAGAAGCAAGAAAACGGGCAGCCGGAAAGGATTGACTATCCACCTCGGCCCCAAAGAGAAACCAAGAAGAGAGCAGTGCTAAGCAAGAAGTAACAGGAAGAACAAAGAAACAAGAGCAGAACAGAGGATTCTACCCAACGTGGGTAGAATCAACTATTCGACATTTTTTTCCTTTCTTTTTACCAACTTTGACCCAATCAAGATGACTCTGCTGAGCTGGCATGATTTGCAAACTGAGCTGGGCTGACGGAGAGGTCTCCTTGTCTGAATCCGAGGGGGAGGACTCATGAGTTCTTTTCTGTGAGATTGGTGGGACAGAAGAATCCTCAGGACCAGTCGAAGGCAGATCCTGTGCCTGCTTTGTATCCATTCCTTCCGCATCCCCTTCCTCTTCATCTGAGCTGGAATCAAAATCATCCATGGGAGGAGGATCATGAGGTTTCCAGCTTTTGGATTTCGGCTTAGGATTGGCTTTCTTCTTTTGGGCAGGCATCGAGGGACAAGAGCTCTGAAGGTGCCCTGTGTGATGGCAATTTCGACAGCGAAACGCTGTGTTCTCGTAATCTAGGGATTGAGTCCAATGGAAGTCTCCAATTTTGAGATTTATCTGATCCGGTAGACCTTTGCTCATGTCTATTTCTGCACAAATTCTGGCGAAGGTGTATATGCATTTTTCCCCTCTAGAGGTGTCTGTGGCTAGGAAGCGGCCTAGAGTGTCGCCGATTCCTTGGAATACAGCAAAGTGCCATAGATGCGCCGGGAGATTAGGAAGTCTGACCCAGATGGGGAGCTTGGTGATGATTGCTGAAGAAGGATCGAAATCCGGGAACCAAGGGGTGAGGAATAAACCTGCTGAGCCCCAAAACCATGGGCCTTCAGTTAATGCTTTTTGGTAGTCTTCACTGAAAGCAAATACTACAATGAAGAAACCCTTTGAGCAGAGAAGAACCTTGCAGTTGTTGGTCCAGTTAGAGTGAATCCATTGGTAGAGATCTGCTGTGCGAGGCCATAGCCCATTGAACCTGCAAATGATGGCATCCTCTGCATACTTTTGGATTTGCTCATCCAACGAAGGATGCATTATTTCAATGGAGGGGGTTTCCTCCAGTTTGTCCACCAAAAAAGGTTTGGGAGCCTGAGCTTGAGGAGCTGTTTTCTTGGGCTTCTGAGCATGGACAGCATCTTTGTAAGAAAAAGCCGCAGCTAAAGATGACTGTCCAGCAGCTCCCCCTCTTAAACGAAGGGTAAGAGTAATGGAGGCATCTCTCTTAATGCTGTAAAAAGAAAGGGGATAAAGATCTTCGAGTTGTTTACCTTCGTGGAGAAGTCGTTGAGCTGCAGAAGGTAACCCCAACTTGATTTGCAGAGCATGCTTGAGATTCTGCACTAGATCCGACGAGCTCACCCATTGCAGCAGAGTTTTGCCAGTGATGAGCCTGATGTGGATCTGAAACGAGGCAGAGAAGTCAGAGTTCCGCTTTCCTCTGCAGATCTGAGACGTGAGGAGGCATGTGCTTTGAAGGGCCTTCGTTTCCTGAACTTGCCGCAGGGGCTTGAGAGGAGATGAAGAGAGAGTCCAAATGTCATTAAGTTTGTCATTGTATTCCGCCCCAAATAGCTTCCAGTTGCTCCATCCGAGCAGATCCAGGGATCTGAAGAGATTCTGAAGATTGAGTGTTGAGAATCGACTATTCTGGGGGGACAGAGGAGGTACCAATGGTAAGGAGCAGCCTTCCAAATCATAAAATTTCTTCCCAAGAGCCGCCGCCAGTGGAAAAGCAGTAAAAAATTCTGCATGTTCGTCCTTAGCCGCTGCAGCTACATTCTGAAGGGGCCGGCGGTAACGAGATGCAGCAGCAGAGGGCCAAGATCTGGCTGCTCCAAAGTCCTGAGCGGAGCAAAAGAGAGTGAGGGGAGCTCTCAGAAGAGAATGGAAAACTTGCGGACTAGCAAAGAAGGAAGAGACCGAAATTTCGTGACTGAATCGTGCATCACCATCCTCGGCAAGGCCGAGCAGAGGCCAAACGGCGGCCAAAGGAATGGAGGCGGCAACAGAGCAGCTAGGGTTCATTTTCGGAGCAGGTCCGTAATTCATTGTAAATTATTAAAATTCTCTCTCTCTCTCTCTCTCTCTCTCTATATATATATATATATATATATATATATATAACTAACATAACATAATATAACATGTAACTATAACTAGAAATAAATAAATAAATATATAAAACATAACATGTAACTATAACTAGATAGCTCATGACATTTATATAGTTAGATATATGATTTAACTTATATATATATATCTGTATCATAAAGTTATTTGACATAATATATATAGTGTAACATAACATAGTTCATAACATTTAACATAGTGTAACATGTACATTGTGCATAACTATAACATAACATAATATAACTATAACATTTAACATAGCATAATTATTTAACACACACACACACACATTCATGTTTCAACAGTGCATTATTGATAGATACATTAAATCCATCATGAAAAGTGCATTTGGTCTAGTAAATAAAAGTATTTAGACTCAAGTTTCTAATTTGTATCATATTGTTTCATTATGTAGTGTGTTGTAAAAGAAACATTGCCTTCATGTGCTTGCACTTAGTACATGTCATTTGTCAAAGTCAAACATTAAGAACGTAAAGTCTATTGTAGTATTTGGTTGGATATGAAATTTTATTAGTTTTGTAAATAGGTTTATTTCAAATTTTTACATATATATTTACAGATTTATGCAATATGAATAAAATGCATTATTTAGAAACGAGAAAAAGTGTGAGGGTAGATTTGATAACTTCTGACAATTGTGTTTACATGGAACTTGATGTACTTTGGTTGATAAATTATCAAAAAATTGACTCTAAAGTTTAGGACTTCAGGCTAGATTATTCTGCTTGAGTTTAGAAATGGTTTTTTTGTCAACACTTTTTTCTTGGATTAGTTTACATGCAATATGCCAAGGCATCCCATATACATGCCCCAACTATAGGCCATCGTAGTGCAAGAGGTTCTATTATACGTGGTCAGGCTCGTGATAGATCACGTAGCCCATTGAGAGTTCATGTTCCCATTGTAGAGCCTGCCTCCAATGCCAGCCTTGTTGAGAAATCCAATAGGGTGGCAAGTTAATTGATTTCTCTTATTATGACATTATCTTGTGATGTTTCATTATTAGTTTTCTTCTTTTAATTTATCTTATTCTTATCATCAAGACTAATGCCAAACAACAAATAGAAAAGGACACAATATGTAGGCACATAGCCAGGGAAAAACCTCTACGTAGGGGAAAACCCAGTCAAGAAATCCTTCCTTCTGTAGATTCAAAACAAAAATGAGATGACAAAGACTCTCCTAGACCAAAGACTATCTCCATCCATAAAGTCAACTATGTCATCCTTTATTTATGTGGTTGTCCAATCATACTTTGTTCCTATAGCAACCTATGTAATAGCCTTCTTCATGCTTCAGTCCTAATCATACTTCAATATGAGATATTCCAGATGTACTTCGATCCTATGGTCACAACATTCATATGATGACTTCATATGCTTTAATCTATAGTGGTGTCACACAGTCATTTAGCAAACATAGTCCTTGGTTTTGTAATGATAGTTGACATAACAATATATTCATGCCTTGTTCTTGTGGTGATATCCGAAGATTCAGTCATGTGGTGGAATCCTATACTTTGATCTGTAGTGGTGGTAGACATGCCTCAGTCCTTTTATCTGCCACTGTGATACCCAAACTTCCTCCCACCATATTGTACTGAACTTGTGTCTCAGCTCTGCCTAACTAAACTTATTCCTCTGCAATAGACCAGAATTTATCCTTTGCCACTAACCAAACTTGACCACTGCAATTATTGCGAACTCTTCTCACTGAAATATTCGAACTTATGTCTTTGAAATTTCTGCGAAGTTATGTCTCTGTGATTTCGAAGAAGTTTACACGCTTATATATGGTGGTTTCCCATAGTAAAATAAGCCAACATGAACTTATTTGTGAAGCCGACTTTTGGAGGATGAGTTTGAAGGCCGACCTTGCAAGGTGACTTGATGGAGGAGTTCTTTTGACAAAATAAATTATAATTTGACTTAAATAAAAATCCTAGAGCGTAAAATGGAGGTTTGACCTATGACAGTTGACCCAAGCATGAAACCCATGCTTTAACAAGTCAATTTAATTAATAAATTTTTATTTTTTCTTTATTTTGATAAATATATTTCATTATCACTCAAGTACAATTATGAAGACTGAACCTAGTTACATTCCTCAACACTCCCTCTTAACTAGGCATGTATTCATTTTACATAAATCTGTAGAGGTACACAAAAAATCTCAAAACACATGATCTACAAAGATTTTAGGCACCACAATGCCATGGACTAGATTCCTGACGAGGGTAATCTATCCAAGGTCCTTAAACATTTTAGACACCCACGGTGCCACGAACTAGATTCCTGACAAGGGAAATCTATCCGAGTGGGACTAAGATGGACTAAATCTTTCAGCCAGTTTAGGTACCATCAGGCTTACTTTCTAACCATCAACCCAGGGATCTAGATGTGAATCCGAGGTCAGATATCTATGACCAACGCCACCCTCCCTACTTCAAGATCTAGACACCAACATATATTTCTGGCCTAATGTCCTCCTAGGCAATGTGTCTCACACACAAAGCCTCAACACATCAAATATATCTAACATTAAGCATACCTTTTCAAAAATTTCGAGAGATTTACCTGAACAGTCACAACCCCAATTAGTAACAACCCTTCAAATACTCATGAGTAAGCACAAACCTTTGGGTCTTCCAACTTCTTGATTCTGCCTCATAATTCATCACAATACAACTTCGAGGTTTCCCAAATTCTTGACAAAGGTTTCCTTAATCATTCAACTTCCTTTCCTACTTCACATGTAATAAACAAATCTAGCTTTCCTTCTTTCGGCATCACCTCAATATGAATTCTCCAATTTCTTCTTCAAGATATCCATCATGACTATAATATGCCCTCCCTCTCAACATGGGAGATATATTCATTTTCTTTTAACCATGATCCCTCTTGAATTAGGGAGATCAAATTCTTTCTATTTCATTGAAGAATCTTTCATGGCTTCCATCCTTCCACTTAGAGTCATCTTGTTCATATAACTTCCTTTATCATGCTTGTCAATAAAGTCCACTTTTCTTACTAATATCCTCAACATGTTGAAGATTTATGTCCCTGCAAAACTTGGACAACAAGTACAACCAAAAACATATATAGAAGCATGAAGATAACTATATTAGAATCATTCAATAATGGAAGCATTATACTTTATCCATCATATACCTAAACATAGTTAGGTTCATAATCAACAAGAGACACATACTTCTACACTTCAACACCTTGTTTGAGGTTTTTTACAAACCCTAGACCACATCAATTAAAGTAACTCATTCAATATATCAACCTCATTATATCTAGGGCTTCAATATTTCCTTCAGAGATATGACAAACTTTTCATATTACAAACCCTAGAAATAATTCGAACAAGTGCAATTCAACAATGCATCTAACAACTTTCAGAATTCACATGTTAGACTTTCTACTAGGATTTAGCGCACAACCCTAGATTTCATACATGAGCTTCAACAATCAAAACCAATCATATCTCAATTTAAAGTTTCAACAACATGACCAATTGCTACTAGGGTTTCATTATAAACCCTAGATTCATCATTAATGCTAAACAATATCATCGTAGAATATCAAACTTCGACAAGGGTTTAGTTACAAACCCTAGGACTTACGACCTTCAACAATTAGGTCAACACATATATACATACCTAGGATATAATCATATCATATTATATATCAAGTAAACCTAATGACACAAATATCAATATATCAAGCTAGATCAGACATACAAACATATACCTAGGGATTCATTCCTAGGATATTATCTAAAATAAGGGTCTTGCTTATAAACCTTACCAAACCTTGACGATCAAGATTTCAATACATACCACAAAAAACCCTAATAAACTCAAAGGTTTGGGATTTCAGACTTACATCCAACCCTAGAAGATTAGGGTTTCCACGACCATACCAAAACCCCAAACATGACATCATCAAAAGCTTCAAACATCAAGAATATCATTTTCTTAGACTTTACCAATAACCCTAAGTAAGCTAGGGTTTCACACATTATCATTGACATATCCTTGAGTTAGGGTTTTAAGAGGAACCATTTTAGGGTTCTACAAGAATGATCAAAGATATAAAGAGGGTAGATTTATCTAATGATTAATCACCCAAATAAGAATATTTATGATTCAGGGAGCTAGACACAACGATGTTAGTAATGTAACACAAATTTCAACAGATAATGAACGTAGTTTTTATAGTAAGAGAATTTTATAAAGTGTTTAGTCTAAGACGTACCCGGAGATGTTCCTTAACAAACCTTGTAGGGACTCCTTGAAGTTCCATGATATTTTATACCTTTAATAAATACTAAGAAAAATATGTGATACTAAGAACATGATGTTAATTCTCAATCTAGATTTTCTATGCAATACTAGAGGATGGAATCCTAGGATAATCCATATATATATATATATATATATATATATCAAAAATCAAGTTATCCCTTTCAATGAGCATTAGGGTTTTACTTGACATCTTAGATTATCCACAAACTTTAGAGACCAGAAACTAGGGTTTCTTATGAGGGATAACATATAATAGGGTTATGGTTTCTTAACAATTTTAAACATTACAAACCCTAAATAGATTTAAAATCCTAATCTAAATGATTCTAGATATGAATAAAAAGAATTATACTTACCTTAGTCCTTCATAAGTCTGCTGCAACGGTTTCTTCACGAATATCATAAAAATGTTGAGTTCAAGGGCTGTCTTCGAAGGTATTGAAACTTTCGTCAAGATCTTCTAAAGAGGAATTCTACACAGTGTGATTACTAGTGGCTCTATAACTCTTCAGACTTCGTACCAAGTTAGTCATCCAATATGAATGCAATCTTCTTTTTATTTGATATTCCTTTATTGTAGAATAGTTGCCTTGCTTGATAGAATTTTATTTATTTTTGATTTGGTATCCTTCCTCTGGGATTTGGTTACCTTCTTTGAGGACTTTGTGACATTTATATTTGATATAAGTCTTCGGATCCTTATGAGAGAGCTTTGTATTTGCAGCAATAACATATTCTTATTTATGGTAATTCCTTTTAGTAATTCAACATTTTTGTATAGATTATCAATCTTTCTTTTTCATGCCATGTAAGACTACTTTCAGGTCTTTGAAATATAAATTTTTGATCCCCTTCAAATGTGATTACAGACCTCATTTTATCTTAATAGGACCTTCGACCTTTTGATCTCCTTCAACCGATATTTTTCTTCTCCTTGTGATCTCACCTGAATCCCTTCTTAATGCGATGATAACAATTTGATCTTCAAGTTGCCTTTGTCCTTCTCCTTATTCACCATAGCTCTGATTCCATGTTGAGAAATCTAATAGGGTGGCTAGTAAATTAATTTATCTCATTATGAATTTATCTTTTGATGTTTCATTATTAGTTTTATTCTTTCAATTTATCTTATTCTTATCATCAAGACTAATTCCAAACAACAAATAGAAAAGGACACGAGATGTAGGCACGCAACCAGGGAAAAACACCTATGTAGGGGAAAACCTAGTAAAGTAATTCTTCCTTTTGTAGATTCAAAACAAAAATGAGATGAACAAGACTCTCCTAGACCAAATACTACCTCCATCCATCAAGTCAACCTTGTCATCATTTAGTTATGTGGTAGTCCAATCATACTTTGTTCCTGTAGTAGCTTATGTAACAACCTTCTTTATGCTTTGGTCCTAATCATACTTCGATCTGAGATATTCCAGATGTACTTTGATCTTGTGGGGGAAACATTCATATGATGACTTCATATGCTTCGATCTGTAGTGGTGTCACACAATCCTTTAGAAAACACAATCCTCGGTTTTGTAATGATAGTTGACACAAAAATATAGTCATGTCTTGTTCTTGTGGTGATAGCCCAAGATTCGGTCATGTAGTGGAATCCTATACTTTGATCTGTAGTGGTGGTAGACATGCCTCGGTCCTTTTATCTGCCACTGTGATACCCGAACTTCCTCCCATCATATTGTACCGAACTTGTGTCTCATCTCTGCCTAACCAAACTTATTCCTTTGCAATAGACCAAAATTTATCCTTTGTCACTAACTGAACTTGATCACTGCAATTATTTTGAACTCTTCTCTCAGAAATATCTAAACTTATGTCTCTGAAATTTCTGCAAAGATATGTCGTTGCGATTTCACCGAAGTTTACATGCCTATATATAGTGGTTTCCAATAGTAAAATAAGCCGACATGAACTTGTTTGTGAAGCTGACTTTTGGGGGATGAGTTTGAAGGCCGACCTTACAAGGTGACTTGATGGAGGATTTCTTTTGACAAAATAAATTAGACTTTGACTTAAATAAAAAATCCTAAAGCCTAAAATGGAGGCTTGACCTATGACGATTGACCCAAGCATGAAACCCATGCTTTAAGAAGTCAATTTAATTAATAAAATTTTCTTTTTGATTTCTTTTGATAAATATATTTCATTATGGCTTAAGTACAATTATGAAGACCGAACCTGGTTACATTCTTCAACAAGTCGGAGTGTCAAAGACAATGTTTCTGTCTCTATTCATGATCATGCTACATCTAGTGGACCTTTTTCAACCATTTCAGGTACACCTCCTGCAGTTTTAAATCCTATTTAAAATTTCTGCGTTTATGTCTTGAAATTGTCTTCAACTGATGTGTTTGAAAATAATTTATATGTTATGCTTCTAATGTGTTAATTATATATATTTTAAATTATGTTTATGATTTACAGGTCCTTAGCAGGCCGAAGGTGAGGATCAATGTGCAACATCGATCCCTTTTTGGGATGATTCTACACTCAGATCACATTAGAGGATGGATCACAACATAGATACATAATATCCCTGGCAATTCACCAACTCGTCTTGAATTGTCTTTGATGATGGATAGCATGAATAGGCTGATCAAGACATACTAGAGGTCGAGCCCACATAACCACATATTAAAATTCATACATAGGGTCAGGAGGCATGATGTTAGAGGCCGATATTATTGGGAGGTGGTGAAAGAGGCCACAAAGGATATTGATGTGCAGGGGGGTTTTTTCGACATCCCACCAAATATCCCTACGAGACATACAAGTCCAATACCACTGAAATATTTTAGTAATGTTCATGCAACCTCTTTCCTGTATGATAGATCCATTAGAGCTCGGGGCAAGTTCCCCAACCATGACCGGGTCACCATTTATTTTGCTAAACATTTATATGCAGAGTTTGTGTTACATATGAGGCTGGATTACAATGATACAAGATCTTGTTTTTATGGTTCTAGCATGGGGTGTACCTATGAGCGCGATGGGGATCATAGGGACCTTGAGCATGTACCACCACCTTCGAGATTCTTTCCACTACTGTCTCAGAGCTTGGTATTACTTGGAGAGTTAAAGAAGATGTCGTACCTCGGTGGTGAGACACGAGAGACTATCGCAGGCATCATGCGAGCATCATTGGCTAGTGCGCATGTTACACTACATGGAGAGATTAGGAGACCACCACCACTGCCTCGTGACCCACCAGTGCCCTTATATGATGATGCATTTATTGCAAGTTTACCCTTTGATCATCTTTTGACACATACATGTATGTATCATGATGCCATTCGTGAGACCTAAGGGTGCATGGCCCGCGTGACACAGACTAGGTACATATATATATGAAACTTTTGACTCTTATTGTCAAATTATGCATAATGATTTATATTAAAATTTCTAGTTTGCATTAGATTACATTTATATTAATAAGTTCATGATAACATGTAGACATGTCCCAGCTACATGGATGAGATTATGAGGTCATCTGATGAGGTAGTTGATTAACAAGGGCATCCTCGACCAGAGCATGTTTCCATGGATTCTCCTCCACCTCCACCTCCACCCTATAATATGTTCACTAATGTGGAGGAGAGCTAGTATGTACAACCACATGGACCAACAATTGAGGCAAACTTTTTTATTCCTAAGATTTCAACATTTTTTAAAAGTTACATAAATATGCTAATTAATATGTAGACTAATTATAATTTGTCCTTGCCATTGTACATATGCCCATATGCAAAGTGTCGTTGACGCCACTATTATGTGGAGACATGAGTGGGATACTGGGTTTAGAGGCACTGATGATGCAAGTCCATTAATGTAGGCTCCAATCATCGAGCCACATGCAGGGGAGCACCAAACCCAAATTCATGATCAGATCGCCATCCTATCAGACTTGCATTTGGACTCAACCGAGGTTGGTAGATTCATGTATATATGTAATTAAAAATGTGGTTCAATATAATTTATTTCCATAATGTTTATTTTTTATAAATACTGATATAATTAGTTTGAATTTGAATGGGTTATATTGTGGTACTTAGAGTGTCATAGTTTGTATATTTTCAGGCTCATTTCATATGGAATATTCACGTGTGATACATACTTTGTATATTTTCATACATGGATAGTTTATGGATGTACATCATGGACGCCTATTATTTCACTTTGTGGATGCTTATTATTTCAATTTATGGATGTTCATGTGATATTTGTAATTGTTATATATTTTCATCCGTGGATAGTTTATTGATACATGTATTCACTATTTCAATTTATGGATTTGCATTAATATTGTTTATGGCTGCTCATTAATTTTTGAAGTTTAAATGGATCTGTTAAAATTATTTAGCTAATTTTTTTATATACTATAACTTTTATTAATAAAATATATACTCAATTTTGATTTCTAGTTTCATAGACGGAGAAAATAAGTACAATCTTAAAAGTTATGTTGCAAGTCACTTTGATACTTAAAATGAACTAAAATATATCATGTATTGATTTAATATTGAACATGAAAATAATTCCACTCATGCTTCATATTAACTTTTAGAAAGTGTCTTTTAGTGCAATCAACATGTATGTTATTACACTTCAATTTTAAAAATAAATTATTTGAATTATAAAGTCATATATATATATATATATTAATATATATGAAATTTTTTGTGACCCACCCATATACCATTGCATGCACAACTTTTTGAAGTATTTCAATCAATTTCATATCTCAAGGTTCAATTACACAACACAAATATGATTGAAATAAGTTTTATTCAATTTTAATATTAAAAGATGTCATGTAAACAACAAATATGTTTTATTCAACATTATTTATTTTGAGATTATCTACAAGAGCTTAGTCATAACATGATATAAGTCAATCATATTGAAATTTAATATAAAGGTCAAACAACAATATATGACAACATTTCTATAATTTTATATAATGGTATCAACTTTCCTAAATTTACAAGTAGTTATCCAAGTATTTCAATCAATTCCTTATGATGGAAATTTAAGTTTTATTCAATTTTTAAAAACTCAAATATGATGGGAATTTCTCTTCTTCCCTCTCTCCCCCTTCCATCTATATCTCTATCTCCCTCTGTCTCTCCTTCTTCATCTCTCTATATCACCCCACAAATATACACATTTTTTCTCCATATCTATCTATATCTCCCTCCCTCTCCCTCTCCCTCTCTCTCTCTCTTCCCGTTGTCTCCCTCTATCTCACCTTCTCTCCCTCTGTCTCCCCTGCTATCTCTCTTCCCTCCTACTCTCCTCTCTCCCTCTCTCTCCATCTCCCTTGTCACTCCCCCTCTCTCTCGCCCTCTCCCTTGCTACTTCCTCTCTCTCTCTCTCTCCACCTTTCTCTCTCTATATGTCTTTCTTCTTACCTCCCTCTCTCTCCCTCCCTCTCAAGTATTCTATCTCTTCCTTTCTCTTCCACCTCCCTATGTCTCTCCCCCACATCACTCACTCAATCACTCTCTCTCTCTCGAGCTTCATCCTGCAACTTTGTTAACTATCTCCCTTCCTCTCTCATTCTTTCTCCCCCTTCTCTCCAGCTAGGGTCCTTCTTTGTCTTTCTATCTCACCCCAAAAAACACACTCTTTCTCCATCTATCCCTTGTCACACACACTCTCTCTCCACCTTTATCCCTCTATATGTCTTGAACTTCTTCCTTCCCTATCTTTTCCTCCAACACCATCTCTCAAGTTCCCTCTCTTTCTCGGAGACTCTCTCCTCCTCTCCCTCTCTCCATCTTTGTGTCCCCCCCATCTCTCTCTTACCCTTCTCTCCCACTCTCCCTCACTCTATATTTCAAAAAATTTTAAATACTTTGACAATTAAAATATTATGTTTAAATAATATTTATTTATTTATTATTATTATTATTTTGATGTCGTACAACTATATATATATATATATATATATATATATAATGCAAGATTTCAAATGTGTGTTGTACATTCACTTGGATGGAAAATGATAATTTTCCATGGAGATATTATCTAAATTTTTCCAAAAAAAAATTGTTCCAGCTACCTCCATCAAAGATACATAGAGCGCTTCATATCTTCCAATTGAAAATGTTTAGGTTTTATTTGCTTTAGATTATGATTACTTCAAGATTTTAAAAATATTATATATTTTATTATGTTAGATTTATAGAAAAATTAGGTTAAATAAAATTAGTTACATATATATCGAGTCAACTTGTATGCCTCTTTTGTATTAATGACTCTTTTGTTGATGCCTATGGCGTATATCAAGCACATTTATTAATGTGGTTGTGCTAGTATATATATCATAATATAAGAAATTTTATGTTATATTAAAGTTAATAGTATTATATTAATCCAAAATTAATAAATTTAATGTTAATATTATTATTTTTATATTAATATCATTTTATCATTTAATTTAATATAATAAAAATAATATTCTTTTAATATTAATATTAAATTTATTAAGGTTTTTACATGACATTATAACAAAAATTCTAATAAGATTTGAAATTTTAAAACAAGGTAAAAGTTTGATTTTAGATTTTTTTTTTTTTTTTTTTTTAATAGAGGCCCGATCGAGCTACATAGCTCAATTGAGCCATAGCTCTCGATCGAGCTACATAGCTCAATCGAGCCATAGCTCTTGATCGAGCTTCTGTTAACCATGTAAATGTATCAATTGAGGGTTTACGAAATCCTCGATCGATCTATTTAAATTTCAAATTTAGGCACTCAATCGAGCACTTTAAGTGCTCGATCGAGCCTCTTAAGTCCTAAAATTAGCAATTTCATTTCAGCTCTCGTTCTGCAAAATTTTTTGCAACTCGATTTTGTACCCTAGCGGACTTAGGGCTAAATTTTCCTCAGGTGGCAAAGTTGATCACGTTGGATTCATGAAGGAATCCTATATCCAATGGCATATGAGTTTGACATTTTTGAATTCATATGATATTTTTCATCTAATTTATTTTAAACGTAATTCTTGAATTTATTTTGAATTGTTTTAAATAGGTTGAATAAAAAACCAATATCATAAAATATACACAACGAAAAAAATTTCAAAAAATACCAGTGTCTTCGTTTACGAGTCCTCTTCAAAAGGGTACTTTTTGTTTTTAAATTTATTTAAATAGTTTTTTTTTTTTTTTTTTACGTGAACACGTGTCTGCAAAATGCAGTTGAAATATTACTTCGCCAACTTTGAAAAATAATAAAAATATATATATTTTTTTGCATAAAAAAATATTTTTTTAATATGAAAAACTTAACTCTCTCGTGTAGATCATGCTCATATATATATATATATATATATTTTAAAAATTACACATTTTAAACTAAGTTATGCTACATGAACACACACATACCTCTTAAGATGTGTAAAAATTTGCAAGGACAAGCATTTCATTTAATGGAAAATTGACATATTATACGACACTAAATATTTTTGCAAAAAATATCATTAGTACAACAATAGAATTCTACAAAATTTATCCCTTTACTTCGAATCAAAATTCACAATGCTTATATGAATTTTGAGGGCTTTAATTCGATAAAAGAGGAAAAACTTGAAACTTCATCGCCACATTTGGCCCAAAAGTGTAACCCATCTTCATGCTTTCACCTTAAAGCCATCTAGAAAAAAAATATTGTTTGCCTAACAAAGTATCTAATACCTGATCAATAAACGGTAATGGAAAATAGTATTTTAAAATGGCTTTGTTTAATTCTCCATAATTGATACAAATTCTTCATTTACCATTTTTCTTAGGTACCACTACCAGTGGAGAAACCCATATACTATCATATATAGGATATATGGAATTGGCATTTTGAAGTTTTTGTATTTCTTCCTTTACCATGTCTTTTAAAGTGAGATTCATGTGGTATTGGGGCTACCTAATAGGTCTAACATTTTCTTGAAGATAGATGTGGTGTAGATAGGTACTAGGATGAATGCCATGCATGTCTTGGTAATCACATGCAAATGCACTAGATTGTTCTTGCAATACATGGATTAGTTTCTCTTGTTGTTCTTCACTAAGATTAGCATTAATGTGTAGAAACTTTTTGGGGTCGATCCCAAAGGGAACACTATTGAAATCTGAGCTTTCTTTATAACAGACACAATAAGAGATAATGAGTGTGACTGCAACAACCCTGGTGAAAATTTCATGTAATAAAAGTTAAAAACAATAACCACGGATGAATGGGACACTTATTCCAAGCTAAATGTTGGGCAAGACATCCTAGGGGGTGTTCATTTGGTTGTTTATGGCTAAGGAAATGAGCAAAGGTAATGGATAAGACATTAAAAGGTAAAATGACATTTTTGGCACAATTATTTATGAAAATAATGGAAATTAGGAGAAAAATGAGGTGAAAGGTCACAGGTTGCATGTGAGGAGGAAAACGAAGGAAAATAATGTAAAATGAAGAAAATAGAGGCCTCATCCATAAAAAGGCTTATGAAGGTCAGTTGGTAACCTTTGCTCAATTTAGCTTTGGATCTCTCTCATTATGCTCCCTCTCATACTCTTGGACACTTAGAATTTTCTTGGAGCACTTTGGCATTGGAGCAAGAAAGGCAAAGAAGGAAAGAGGAAGCAAAGATCAAGCAGGGAAGGGTAGGATCACGCAACTACACCAGGCTTCATTACAAGTATCGAATTGCATGTGTATTTTCATTACTAGGTTTGGCATGAATGGGATTGCAAGTGTTTCTTTTCTACCATGGCATGGTTTTTTCCAGGTGTGATAGTATTTTCAGCCTAGCCTTGCCATTTCCTGATAGCTTTGATGAGATGGGTTCTGTCATTCGGTTTTTGTGGGATGGCCGGATTGGATTCGAAGCTGAGTGGGGTGGATCTCCAAATTGACAAACACATGGTATAGTGGTCCCTGAACTGGACTGAGAATGCACGAATCCACTGTCTTAGTAACCCCTGAACTGGACTGTTGGTTGCGTTAAAGATATATTGTGTACCTCGGTGGGCCTAGGAATCCTTACCGGTGAATGGCGAGATATACGGTAAAGGCAAGAGGTGAATTTTCTCTCCGTTGGGCTTAGTGATTCTGGGATGGAATGCAAGGTAAATCCTGGAGAGTATGTCTTGGTGTAGGCCTTAGTGATCCCTGAATCAGATTGCAGATGCACAGTAAATCTTGAGAGACTATGATGCACTCAAATTCCTCACGGTGTAGGTGAAGAACTCTGGTGGAATCCACATTGATTGGTATTTTTGATGTGTTCTATGAGTCCCACATTCATTCTTGGAATATGGAACAGGGGTGATTGGCTGAAGAGAGACTTGGCTCAGCCAATCTATGGTCGGGTGGAACGTGGTAGTCCCATCTCCGGTTGGTTCATTGCATTAATTAATGAGAAAATCATTCCATTGATTTTCACACACACACACACACATATATATATGAATTTTGATGGCTACTATGTTCATTGTAATTCTGTTCCTATTATGCTGGTTAGATGTATATTTTGTGACAACAACTATGCATGGCTCTCAGCATGCTTTTACTTGTATTTGAATGGATATGGTATCTATGACCTAATAAGTGATAAGACACCAAATGACATGAGGAAATAATGGTTCATGGCGATTCTTAGATAAGTATGAGATTTCCTACACTTAATTACGTTGTTTTTTCTTGTAGGTTACATGTTGACAATATGTTTGATGAAATGGTTGTCATGGCTAGTAGGGGTTTGGTTAAGGTCTTGATCAACTATTTACTTTTGCATCATTATTTCCATGTACTTTACTTTATTCTGAGCTTTCATTCCATTCTGGGCAGTGGCCTAGGCTTTGGGCCTGGAAAAGTGGCTTAAATCCTGGGGTCGCTGGCACATAACTGACAAGTTTGGTCCACAGTCGCTGACATGTAGGCCTATGAGAACGAATTTAGGTCTGTGATCACTCCCTTTCCCATAGCATGAGAGCAACTATGGCCTCAGAGGTCTAGAACAACCGTGGGACCCAGGGATAGGCTGTCTGAGTAGCTTACCTATCTCTTAAGGGTTCTGTTGATGATGTTGGATGATTGTGTGTGATGTTCCGTCGATTCCACTTCCTTAAGGTTACCTAGGAGGTTGAATCTGATCATAGTATCCTCTCGTCTCATGTTTACCCCAGTTGGCATGGTTACTTGGGTGGATGTGGGAGGAGGGTGTTACAGAGTGGTATTAGAGCATGGTTCAACTCTTGGACTGGATGGGTTGAATATGTTTGTCATGCATGCATGTTAGTTGCATGTGTGTCTCTTACACTATGTACTTGTTGCAATTGCTTGATGTTGGATTAGGGTTGTAATATGGTTATCATGGAGAATTTGATGTTGATTTCGTGAAGAGTATTTGACATGAGTATGTGAATGACTGTATATGGTTATTTTTCGCTTACATGTAAATTTTATGTCACCTACTTACATCCTTGTATGTTAGGTTACATTTTGGGATATTTTAATTACATGTATTAGTCTTGTAGGTTGATTGCAAGAACTGATCGATTATGTTCGATTACATGTGTTTATGCGTATTTGTAGTTGGCTAGGAATTTCTTATGCATACTATTGGTTGCATGTGGAAATGTGTACAATGGAGTAATGGTTGTTGTCATGCATGAGGTCATGACATGCAGTGTTGACATGGCATTGCATTGATTACTGGATCCAGGTTAGAGTGATGTTTAGGTGTTGATACATTTATTTGCATATGTCTATATGCTTTTATGATTATGTTATACATGTATGAAGTTGATTTGGTGATCTTGCAGACAAGATATCCTCCCCAAGCTATACTAAGGTACATTGGTTTATTGTGATTTGGTTTATCTGACATATTATGCATTGCAGGAAGAGAAATATCAAATGGCTAGTAATATGGTTGATTATAGAGACTCTCGCTATGAATCCGAAGAGCAGTATGGTGTTGTGAACTCTTCAGATTTGGCAGTTACATTGAGAAGTTTGAAGGAAGAGATAAGGAGTTGTAAGGCGAATAATGACCGGATCATACAGGCACAAGAGAAGCAAGCAAATGCTATACTTCTTCAGAGTTTGTCAGAACTGCAATGGCAAGGGATGCTTCAGGTCAACCATGCAAATGAGGATAAAACTAATGGTGCATATGGCAGTAGATATCCTGGTAGACACAGGTCAGATAGATCTATCACAGTGAGAGATGGTAGGTTGTTGGACACTCCGGAAAACAGGGGCGATGAGCACATGTATTATTCTAGTTCTGGTTCTGATAGACATCATGATTGTCATCGCTATCATCCTTACAGGAGGAATTCTAGGAGATACTTACAAAATGAATTCAAGAAAGAAAAACCACCTACTTTTGATGGAGATGTGAAGAAGTCGGAAGATGCAGAGGCTTGGATACTTGGGATGAACAAATTCTTTAAGTTGCATGAGTACATAGATAACATGAAGGCTAGAATAGCTATCTTCAGCTTGAAAGGTAAAGAAAACATCTGGTGGGAAGATGTTAAGCAAGTTAGAGACATAAGGACATATGAATTGAGTTGGTGGGAATTCAAGAGGATTTTCAGGAAGAAGTACTTGTCAGAAAGGTACTACGATAGTAAGGCTAAATAATTCTATGAATTAAAGATGGGATCAATGACAAACATAGAGTACACAACCAAGTTTTTGGAACTATTGAGGTATGCACCGTATCTTATTGACGAGAAGGATAAAGTTCAGATATTTGTTAGTGGTTTTCCATTAGCATTTAGAGATCGGATTGAGTATGATGAGCCTTAGTCACTTGAGGAAGTTATTGGGAAACTGAAGCATTTCTATGAGAAATCAAAGTGTAAGAATGAATCTCAACATGGATGGAAGGGAAAAGACAAAGGTAGAGGTAAATGGCAGCCTAAGAGGACAAGGCCTCAACATGCAGATGGGAAAGAAAATGTGGCTCTGCAAAAGAGATTTAATGCAGCTAGACAGGGACATGGGTCACAACAACAACAACAACAACATAGAGGTGAGGGCACTGGTCAGTTGGAGTGTTGGACATGTGGTGAGGAACACCTTAGGAGAGATTATTCACAGCATCAGGGTGGAAGGCCTAAGATATACAATGCACAAGAGGTGCATACTGTTGGGGATGTTGACCAGAGTATTCCACGTATCTATGTAGCAGTGGACAATGGGAAAGAAAAACACCATGCATCTATCATTGAGATGGACAGTAAGCTCTATGATCAAGTTATTTCTATTTTGATTGACCCTGGATCTAATTATAACTATGTTAGTCCTGACTTGGTGGATAAGTGTGGTTTGAATAAGGAATTTCATGCAGAGTCTTGGTTAGTGCAGTTGGCTACATGTACAAAGAAGCGAGTTCATCATTGGGTAAGAGCTTGCGCATTTGATTTAAATGGTATGCCTACAACAACACATTTGAATGTGTTACCATTGGGATCATACAATATGTTGTTGGGCATGGATTGGTTATATCTACATAGAACCAAGGTTGACTGCTATGACAAAGCTATTGAGTGTGTTGATGAAAATGGAGAACCAAGAGTCTTACAGGGTAAGAAGAAAGACACATCAATTAGGATGGTGACAACTATGCAAACAAAGTGTAGCTGCAGGAAAGGATGCAAGCTATTTGTAGTACACATTTCTAGTGATAAGGGTAAGGAGGTTGAGGATGCAGATGTGTTGAGTAGATACCCAATTTTGTAGCAGTTTCAAGATGTATTTCCTGAGGACATTACAAAGTTGCCACCTCATAGGGAGGTCAAATTTTCTATTGAGTTAGTGCCAAGGGAAACTCCAACATTGAAAGCACCTTACAGGATGAGCACACCTGAGTTGGTTGAGCTAAAATTGCAATTGAAGGAAATGTTGGACAAGGGATACATTAGGCCAAATGTATCACCTTGAGGTGCACCGGTCTTGTTTGTAAGGAAGAAATATAGTACACCCAGATTATGCATTGACTATAGGAAGTTGAACAAAGTGACTATCAAGAAAATATATCCTTTATCGAGGATTGATCACTTGTTCGATTAGATGAAGGGAGTAACATTGTTATCGAAGATTGAATTAAGATCTGGATACCATCAGGTACACATCAAAGAGGACATTTACAAGATCGCGTTCAGGACCAGGTATGGGCATTTTGAGTTTGTTGTTGTTCCATTTGGATTAAATAATGCTCCAACTACATTCATGTGTTTTATGAATAGCGTGTTGCGTCCATATTTGGATAAGTTTGTTATTGTGTTCATTGATGATATACTGGTATATTCTAAAAATGAGGAAGAGCATGCCGAGCACTTAACAATAGTGTTGAGATTGTTGAGAGAGCATCAGTTGTATGCTAAGATCAACAAGTGCAGTTTCTTTCAGACTGAGGTACACTACTTGGGGCATGTGGTCTCCAAGGAGGGAATTGCAATAGATCCAGAGAAGATAAGGGCCATCATGGAGTGGGTAGCTCCTAAGAATGTGGATGAGGTGAGATATTTCATGGGTCTGGCAGGCTATTATAGGAGGTTCATTAGGGAATTCTCATAGTTTTCTTATCACATTACATCATTGCAAAGGAAAGGTAAGAAGTTCGAATGGATAGAGGAGTGCGAGGCTAGCTTTGAGAAGCTTAAGCAGTTGATGACACATGCACGAGTACTACAGATTTCAGATCCAGACAAAGAGTTTGTGGTATGCACAAATGATTGCAAGAGAGGGCTTGGTAGAGTCCGTAGGACGAATAGGTGGTATGCTATGAGTCACAGAAACTCAACAAGCATGAGGAGAACTATCCGACACATGATCTTGAGCTAGCAATGATTATGCATGCATTGAAGATGTGGAGACACTCTCTTCTTTGGGAGGTTTGTACTTATGAGTGATCACATTGGGTTGGGGTATTTGTTTTACCAACTGAATTTGAATTCCACGCACGCTATATGGTTGGCCATGATCAACGAGTTTGATTTTGAGATCGGGTACTTCAAAGGTAAAGAGAACAAGGTGGCAGATGCTCTCAACAGACATGTACAAACACAATACTTGGAAGCTATGATCTCTTATGGGACAAATTTACAGGACAAGATTTTGCAGGCAGGTCAGCAGGATGTCAGGTATACGGAGATTGTGCACAGGTTGCAGCAGAGTACAGGTACGGGTGCAGGTGCATAGGATTTGGACTATTGTCTTGCAGCAGATGGATTGGTTAGGTTCAAAGACATGATATATGTACAAGATAATAGTGAGCTCAAGAAGGTGATCTTGAGGGAATTTCATGTGAAACCATATCAAGTCACCCGGGTTATCAGAAGACACTGGCAACGGTGAAGAGATATTACTATTGGGTGAATTTGAAGAGGGATGTAGCAGAGTTTATGGCTAGATGCTTTGACTGTCAGTGAGTGAAGGTGAGTGAAAACATTGAGGTGGACTGCTACAGTTGATTGCGATTCCAAAATGAAAATGGGAGGCCATTTCCATGGACTTCATCACAGGGTTGCTGAAGATAGTGAAGCAACATGATTCCATCATGGTCATTATGGACAGGTTAAAAAAGGTTGCACACTTCATTCCGGTGAAGTCTATGTTCTCAACTAATGATGTCGCACATGTGTTCATCTGAGATGTGGTTAGACTATATGGTGTTCCAAAGAATATTGTGTTAAACAAGGATGCAAAGTTCACTTCCAAGTTTTGGAAAGAGTTATTTGCAAGTTTGGGCACAAAGTTGGCCTTCAACACAACTTATCATCCGCAGACAGATATATAGACAAATAGGGTCAACAAGATATTAAAGGACATGTTGAGGATGTATGTAATGCATCAACAGTGGAAGTGGGAAGGGTATCTCCCTTTGGTAGAGTTTGCATACAACAACGGTTAACATGAGTCATTGAGGATGAGTCCTTTTCAGGCACAATATGGGTGGAGTTGTAACACTCCTATCAGTTGGAGTGATCCGGTTAGCAGAGCATTGATTGGACCAGATATGTTGGTAGACATGGAACAAGAGATACATGTGATCAATAAGAATCTCAAGGCAACACACGATAGGTAAAAGAGTTATGAAGACAAGAACAAGTTGTTCAAGGAGTTCCAGGTTGGGGAACAGGTGTACTTGCGCATTAAACTGAAGAAGATCTCCTTGTATATTGGGTCATGTGCCAAGATGGCACCACGGTTTTGTGGACCCTTCAGTATCATTAAAAGGATTGGTCCAGTAGCCTATCGACTTTCGCTACCTCTGACAATGAAAGTCCACAATGTTTTCCATGTATCTTTGCTTGAGAATTATGTTAAGGACTTTGATCATGTAATTGAATGGTATATATTACAGGTGGAACCAGATGGAGAATTCCAACCAGAGCCTCAGTGTATATTGCAGAAAAAGGTGCTCATGCTCCAGAATCGAGCAATCGAGCAAGTTAAAGTGCAATGGAATCACTTTGGGACTGATGAAGCTACATGGGATATGGTGGATCAGATGCATGCCATGCATCCTTCCTTGTTTTCCAGTTGAGGCAAAGTAACTTGACATGGTGGTTTGGTATTTTCTTATGGTGGTTTGGTATTTGTTTATGGTGGTTTGGTATATGCTTTATGGGGGTTGATATATGCTTTATGATGTTTTGATATATGCTTAGACATGGTGTTTAATATACATTTTGATATATGTTTTGGTATATGATTTGGCATATGTTTTGGTATATATATTTTTGATGGTGTTGCTATATGTAGACCCGTGTATGGATGTAAATACCGTAACGAGCTATGCTATAAAGCTCCACCATGCGGTATGGGTGTCATGTCATTATGGTTATGTTATCATGTTATTATGCTATCATGTGGTTATGCTATCATGATGTTATGATGTCATGTAGATTGGCATTCAACAGGATGATCATTGTAAATACCGTGATGAGAAGTGATATAAAGCTCCACTATGCAGTATGTTGTCATGTTATCATGATGTTCTTCTCTTGAGCAAGTCCTTCATTGTAAATACTGCATCAATCTATGTTATAAAGATCCATGAGTAGTATGCCTTCTTTCAGCAGGTTGCTGAGGTATATGTGTGATTGAACACCGAGGATAGTGTCCCCCAAGGGGGAGGGTTCTGTAACAGCCTTGGTGAAAATTTCATGTAATAAAAGTTAAAAACAATAACCACGGATGAATGGGACACTTATTCGAAGCTGAATGTTGGGCAAGACATCCTAGGGGGTGTTCATTTGGTTGTTTATGACTAAGGAAATTGGCAAAGGCAATGACTAAGGCATTAAAAGGAAAAATGACATTTTTGGCACAATTATTTATGAAAATAATGGAAATTAGGAGAAAGAGGAGGTGAAAGGTCACAGGTTGCATGTGAGGAGGAAAATGAAGAAAATAGAGGCCTCATCCATAAAAAGGATTCTGAGGATTAGTTGGTAACCTTTGGTCAGTTTAGCTTTGGATCTCTCTCATTATTCTCTCTCTCTATCTCTCACATTCTTGGACACTTAGAGTTTTCTTAGAGCACTTTGGCATTGGAGCAAGAAAGGAAAATAAGGCAAGAGGAAGCAAAAATCAAGTAGGGAATGGCAGGATCAAGCAGATACATCAAGATTCATTGCAGGTATCGACTTGCATGTGTATTTTCCTTGCTAGATTTGAAATGCATGGGATTGCATGCGTTTTTCCAGGTGTGACAATATTTTCAGCCTAGCCTTGCCATTTCCTGATAGCTTTGATGAGATGGGTTTTCTCATTTGGTTTATGTGGGATGACCAGATTGGATTCGAATTTGAGCGGGGTGGATCTCCAAATTGACAAACAAATGGTGTAGTGGTCCCTGAATTGGACTGAGGATGCACAAGCCACTGGCCTAGTAACCCCTGAACTAGACTATGGGTTGCGGTAAAGTCAGATTGTGTGCCTTGATGGGCCTAAGAATCCTTGTCGATGAATGGCGGGATATACGGTAAAGCCAAGAGGTGGATTTTCTCTCCGTTGGGCCTAGTGATTCCGGGATGGAATGCATGGTAAATCCTAGAGAGTATGTCTTAGTGTAGGGCCTACTGATCCCTGGATCAGACTGTGGATGCACGGTAAAGCCTGAGAGACTAGGAGGCACTCAAATTCCTCACGGTGTAGGCGGAGAACTACAGTGGAATCCACATTGATTGGTGTTTTTGATGTGTTCAATGAGTCCCACATTCATGCTTGGAATATGGCACGTGGGTGATTGGCTGAAGATAGACTTGGCTCAACCAATATATGGTCGTGTGGAACATGGTAGTCCCATCTCCGGTTGGTTCATTGCATTGAATAATGAGAAATTCATTCCATTGATTTTCATGTGTAAATGTACTAATATATATATGAATTTTGATGGCTGATATGTTCATTGTAATTTTGTTCCTATTATGCTGGTTAGATGTATATTTTGTGACAACAACTATGTATGGATCTCAACATGTTTTTACTTGTATTTGAATGCATATTGTATCTATGACCTAATAAGTGATAAAGCAACAAATGACATGAGGAAACAATGGTTCATGACGATTCTCAGATAAGTATGAGATTACTTACACTTAATTCTGTTGTTTACACCTGTAGGTTACATGTTGACAATATGTTTGATGAAATGCCTGTCATGGCTAGTAGGGGTCTGGTTAAGGTCTTGATCAACTATTTACTTTTGCATCATTGTTTCCCTGTACTTTAATTGATTCAGAGCTTTCATTCCATTCTAGGCAGTGGCCTAGGCTCTGGGCCTGAAAAAGTGGCTTAAATCCTAGGGTTGCTAGCACAAAACTGGCAAGTTTGGTCCACAATCGTTGGCATGTAGGCCTATGAGAGCGACTTTAAGTCTGTGGTCACTCCCTTGCCCATAGCACGAGAGCGACTATGGCCTCAAAGTTCCAGAACAACAGTGGGACCCAAGGACATGTTGTCTGAGTGGCTGACTTGTCCCCTGAGGGTTTTGTTGATGATGTTGAATGAATATGTGTGATGTTTCGTCGATTCCACTTCCTTAAGGTTACCTAGGAGGTCGAATATGATCACAGTAGCCTCTCGTCTCATGTTTAGCTCAGTTGACATGGTTACTTGGGTGGATGTGGGAGGAGGGTGTTACATTGACGAATCATAATATTCCTGAAAAATCTCTAAAATTATATCAGATTATATATATGAAACAATTCAAGATATTGGATATAGTTTGTAGTATAAGGGCATCGATTTAATAGGTTATCTTCAGTTTGTCCTTTTAACTCCCTTGATTGTTTGATGGTCAAAAGTGGTTGTACATTTCCTCCATTCTCATAAGGATCTTCAAACAACAAAAATTATTCTATCATAGGTTTTTCCATTGGATATAAAATAAGTTTCTTCATGGGGGCTCCATTAGAAATGGTAATTTCTCTAGATCTACAACCAATGAAAGCATAAATTGTAGCTAAGGGCCCTAGCCATTCATAGTGTTTTTGGGTTGAATTACTAAGAAATCCAAAAGACACTCCCATGAATCCAAAGTCATGATAGCATCATCCAAGACACCAGTGGGCTTGATTCGAGATCTATTAGCAAGTTCAAGCACCGTAGGTGTAGGTCGAGGGTTTTCTAATTGTAGCATTTTTATGGTGGTAACAATCATGATATTTATTGCGGCCCCTAGGTCATTTAGGGTGTTTTCTATAGGAATATTTCTAATGAAAATGGTAACTACAGGGTTTCCAAGATCAATATATATTTTCCATTAAAATTTTTCTTGTGATTAATTCAGCTAGTTGACCTACTACTTGAACTATTGACACATCCTTTAGAGCATGAATATGATTAGGTAGTTAAAGAAAAATAACGAGATAAACAACATGGACAACAAGAGTCCCCAAAATTTGTTTTAAAGTTTAGCCAACACTATGAGCCACTCAAGTGGGGATTTCATAAAGGTGATATGTCTTGCTAAATCAATGGAAAATAAAAGAATAATCCATTCAGAACATTGTATAAAATATTATTACATCTAAATTTAAAGAGATCTTGTGGTGCAATAAAAGTTTAAAGGAAAAGTAAAATTAAGATACTATGAGGACTTGGTCAACCCTAATCTAGAAAATCAAATGTATCTCTTTGTTTTAACTAATTGCAGAAAAGAAAATCAACATTGATAAAATAAGAGTTCAAACTCTCACAAGTTGCATAGTAAAATTGGGCATTGGACAATTTCCAAAGTACCATGAGATGAAAGAATTTGTCATCTTTATGGTACTAAGAGAGTTAAAGATGAAAAACATTTTCTCTTGTAGTATATGCAAATAAATCACAATTTTAAATTATTTGTCACAATATTAACTTTTGTAACCCTCTAAATTAATATTGAAATACTTTTCTTAATATTTTTTGAACATAAAAATAACATTTTAAAGAAATCCAAACTCTCTCTTACTTTTTTTAAGGTTAACTAAACTAATTAAACAATAATCATCATAAATTCTAAATATATATTATAATAATAAATTATATATCTCTTATTAATTAAATGTTAGTATATATATATATATATATATAAGTTAACTAATCTAATAGCCCCAAGGGTTAGCTCAACTGGTCTAGTCCTCGTTGTTAAGTACGCTTCTCATCGAGAGGTCATAGGGTCAATTCTCCTTGATGCCCTTGGGGTTAGGCCTTGCTTCTCATCGGGAGGTCAATAGGGTCAATTCTACTTTTCTAGATGGGGTTTGTCCAGATTTGTGGATGAACATGTTAGTTATATATATATATATATATATATATATATATATATATATATATATAAAAGTTAACTAATCTAATAGCCCCAAGGGTTAGCTCAACTGGTCTAGTCCTCGTTGTTAAGTACGCTTCTCATCGAGAGGTCATAGGGTCAATTCTCCTTGATGCCCTTGGGGTTAGGCCTTGCTTCTCATCGGGAGGTCAATAGGGTCAATTCTACTTTTCTAGATGGGGTTTGTCCAGATTTGTGGATGAACATGCCCTTGGGGTTAGGCCTTGCTTCTCATCGGGAGGTCAATAGGGTCAATTCTCCTTTTCTAGATGGGGTTTGTCCAGATTTGTGGATGAACCACCTTTAATTTTTTTTAATATATATTATAATAGTAAACTATATAATGTTTTAAATTATTAAAATATATATATATATATATATGGTTATTGAATGTTGAGCACTATATGCAAACTAATTGAAAAGGTTATTGAATGTTGAACACTCATAATATATCTCTTATTATTAAATGTTTTAAATAATTAAATATATATATATATATGGTTATTGAATGTTGAGCACTATATGCAAACTAATTGAAAAGGTTATTGAATGTTTAGCACTACGAGTTTATAAGCACATGTTAATGTTGTCTATACATCCCTCGTTAGATTTGAATTGGGCATTACTATGACCATCATACAACTAGGTAGTGTTAAGTCTTTTCCATTTTTATACCACTGAGATTACATTTTTATAAAAAGTGTTTAATTAGTTAGTATGAATAATGGATCTTTGTATGTAATATTCTATCCTCCATGGGTTTTTAATTTTGATGGGTAAAAGATTCTATTTTTTTAATTTTACATGTAATTCTCTATAGAAGGAAAAATATATGTTTTTTACAGTTAAATCCAATTCATTCAAATTATATTACACTGTTTCAACAATCATTCAAAACCAACAATATGGTTAGGTTGTCTTTACCTATTTTGATCGTGAGAAAAAATCAACATTGATAAAATAAGAACAAACTCTCACAAGTTGTATAGTAAAATTGGGGATTGGACAATTTCCAAAGCACCATGAGATGAAAGAATTTGTCATCTTTATGGTACTAAGAGGGTTAAAGATGAAAAACATTTTCTCTTGTAGTATATGCAAATAAATCACAATTTTAAATTATTTGTCACAATATTAACTTTTGTAACCCTCTAAATTAATATTGAAATACTTTTCTTAATATTTTTTGAACATAAAAATAACATTTTAAAGAAATCCAAACACTCTCTTACTTTTTTTAAGGTTAACTAAACTAATTAAACAATAATCATCACAAATTCTAATATATATATATAAATATATATATATATATATATATATATATATATATATATATATATATATAAGTTAACTAATCTAATAACCCCAAGGGTTAGCTCAACTGGTCTAGTCCTCGTTGTTAAATACCCTTCTCGTTGGGAGGTCATAGGGTTAATTCTTCTTGATGCCCTTGGGGTTAGGTCTTGCTAGTCTAACCGGCCCTTCATATTGGGAGGTCATAGGGTCAATTCTTCTTGATGCCCTTGGGGTTAGGCATTGCTAGTCTAGCTAGGGTTGATTTGTCTAGATTTTCCATGGATGAACCACCTTCAATTTTTTTCCATTAAAATAATTAAACATTAATCATCATAAATTCTAAATATATATTATAATAATAAATTATATATCTCTTATTATTAAATATTTTAAATAAATAAATAAATAAATATATGATTATTGAATGTTATTCACGATATGCAAACTAATTGAAAAGGTTATTGAATGTTGAGCACTACGAGTTTATGAGCACACGTTAATCTTGTCTATACATCCTATAAGCACACGTTAATATTGTCGATACATCCCTCGTTAATTTGAATTGGGCATTACTATTTATCCAGATTTTCCGTGGATGAATTACTTTCAATTTTTTTTTCCACTAAAATAATTAAACATTAATCATCATAAATTCTAAATATATATTATAATAGTAAATTATATATCTCTTATTACTAAATGTTTTAAATAATTGAAATAAATAAATATATATATATGTATGGTTATGGAATGTTGAGCACTATATGTAAACTAATTGAAAAGGTTATTGAGTGTTGAGCACTACGAGTTTATAAGCACACATTAATGTATAGAATATTTTAAATAATTAAAATAAATAAATATATATATGGTTATGGAATGTTAAGCACTATATGTAAACTTATTGAAAAGGTTATTGAATGTTGAGCACTACGAGTTTATAAGCACACGTTAATGTTGTCTATACATCCGTCGTTAGATTTGAATTGGGCATTACTATGACCATCATACAACTAGGTAGTGTTAAGTCTTTTCAATTTTTACACGAGTGTTTAATTATTTAAACAGAGGTTACATTTTTATAAAAGTGTTTAATTAGTTAATATGAATAATGGATCTTTATATGTAATATTCTATCCTTTATGGGTTTTTAATTTTGATGGGTAAAAGATTCTATTTTTAATTTTTTTAATTTTACGTGTGTAATCCTCTATAGAAGGAAAAATATATGTTTTTTACAGTTAAATCCAATCCCTATATTACAGTTCCATTAAACTATATTACACTGTTCCAACAATCATTCAAAACCAGCAATATGGCTAGGTTGTCATTACCTATTTTGACCGTGAGAATCTTAATAAAAATCGTGTGAAGACCACACCCAACAGCGCAGGCCACATCGATTCTGCACGGGAAAAAAGACAACTTCAATGCAGGCCACATCGATTCTGCACGGAAAAAGGGACAACTTCAATACTTGGAGTCCATTTTATGCTCCACCTCATAGTGATCCACAGTGATCCACAGCAACACGGGATATTGAGAAATGGGTGGGGGACAAAAATGGTGATATGAGGAGGTGGTGGCGTCAAATGAGAAATGGGTGGGGGACAAAAAGGGTGATATGAAGAGGTGGTGGCCTCAAATCACACTTGCAAATTCTTAATTGAAGTTTGATATTCCTTGTTTAGTAGCCTGAGTGTTTGAAAACCATTTCAGTAATGAAGATTCTTCATGGAAAATTTTCAATGCCTGGCTATTTGCAGACTGTTACTTTATGTTTTGAAATATATTTCGTTAGGTGATTACTGATATGTTGAGCTCCCCCGTGAGTGCATAAGGGATCTCTTTGCTCTTTTTCCAATGACTGTTACGTGTAACGATATCCTTTTTATTCATCCATGCCACATTGTTTACAGCTTTCACTTTCAAACGATTGCCTTCCCTGTTACAAACCAGGATGGGCCAAATGGCAATGAAAATGATAAAATCTCCATGAATTTTTGGTTTATATGCCGTGCTTTTTGGTATCTCTCCTGAACGTTTGGACTCAGACAATAAGTGTGAGGACAGCACAACTTTTTCGTGGATGCTGTGGTTATATTGCTTTCTACGCGTGGCTGAGCACAAACAATAATGGTAGGTTTCTCTTTAGTTGTTGGAGATACATCATTAGGCTCTCCCTTTTCCTGCGCATCAACTACTTTTAACTTTTCCATATATATATATATATATATATTGATATCAGGTACTTTAACTGGCATGATGCCTGTTTTCAATTACGTAGAACAACCAGAGGTAGATTACATATAGTCTACCAATCATACCCATCACTGGTTTCATTGTGAAGAATTTGAATATACAGCAGTAAAATTGTCACCAGTAATGAAGATGCAATCAACTATTGTTGATTCCAATTCTTTGGAAGGATTTCATGTAGAAAACGAATCTACAAGAAAATCAGATTTTGCAAACGAAAATGGGTCATCACTAAACCTGGTGGAAGCTTTGGAACCAGAGGATCAATGCAGTTATTCTCTCCAGAAATCTGCCCACAAAATTGACAATGGTATGGATTTTCATTACATTGGTGCTTCATTAATTTGCCTAATTATACTGTGTCACTTGAACAATAATTGCTCTTCAAATTCTGATAAAGAAATGTAAATAACCTACAATGTAACCTGCAATCTCCCCACACTGGCCGTAGCAAAACCTCCAGCTTTGGGCATTAGAGCTTACAATTTTTTTTTCCATGTTTGACCCATTTTAGTAAAGTTTATGTAAATACCATTTATTTTGGTGATGGTGTTCAGATCCGTGGTACCAGGTGGGATTGCTGCTGGTCACGAGCTTCAACTGTGTTTATATTTTGGGGTTCTCCAATCTCATTCTGGTCCCTTTTGGACTGGTCTGGGGAATAATCAGCATGGTAGTTATAGGTGCTTTCTCTCTATATGCCAATTTGCTGCTCTCAGATTTATATATAATAGATGGCCAACGCTTCATCAGATATCGGGATCTGATTGGCCACGCATTTGGTAAGTGATACGTTGATACAAAAGAAATGTTTAGTGGAAAGATACAGTGACATCAGAGAATTACCTGCAGAGAGCCATTTAAGGTGTATCATGCTTATGTTTAGTGGGAAGATACAGTGACATCAGAGAATTACCTGCAGAGAGCCATTTAAGGTGTATCATGCTTTTATTTTCTGACATAATGGATTTAATCAATTTTTGTCCTAGTGCATTGCAGGAAGGAAAATGTATTATTTATCGTGGGCTCTACAATTTGTTCATTTCATACTCTGCAACATGGGATTCCTCCTCCTTTCGGGAAAGGCTCTGAAGGTGATTTTGGTACTTGCATGTGTGGACAAACTACAAAGATGCCTAGCATTTAGAGATCACAAGTCACAGTTGAGAAGATAAATGATTGGTTTTGCAGAGTGTTTTGAAAATAAGACTATTTAGGAAAATGTGTTTATCACATTTAAGTCTATAACTTCAAAGGAAAACGATCATTACCAGAAAACTATGTTTAAAGTTATCCGCTGTCAGTAATATTTGGTCTTAATCTGTAAACACATTAATGGACTTCACCTTACACCCGTTTGCATTATGGATAGCTTAAGGTAGCCATGGGGTTAAAGGTTGATATTTTTACACCAACAGGCTTGGCAGAAGGATCTGACTGCACACTGATGCTGTGATGAGTTTACATAGAAAATCACTTTGAAAGCATGGTCATGGTCATTTTTATTTTTATTTTTCGTCTAATGGTCTAGTTGTTTGCAAATACAAAAATAGCCCCAATATAAATTTTGCGTTTTTGGTACTAGGTAATTGTTTTCGCATACAAAAGTGACAATGCCAAAATTTAAGTTTTTGGTACTAGATTGAGAAACAAAGGGACAGCTTTCACAGCAGCCCATCTAAAATAGTGTTTAAAACCTTTTTTTTTTTTAACTTACAAAACTTATAATCTCTCTATATTTTTTTTCAAGTCTTATAATCTCTCTATATTTTTTTTCAACTATAAAGATTATTTATATATATTTTTTAATTAAAAAAATCACATTTGGAACAGATGCTCCATGAGACGCGTGAGAACTAAACCTCCCTACCTAACAATCCACTTAACCATTCAATTATTCAACCACAGCAGCATGACTCTGTAGCCTTAACTATGAAGATTATTTATAGCCTTAATCAGATTATGCTTTTTTGCCTTGAAAGTTATAGAAATTTTGGCCATATTTTGAAAAAATTTTGCACTAATTTTTGTGAATCCAAGTAAAAGTTGGCAAACTTCATAATTAGGTTCATAATTAGGTTTTTGATGGTGTTGAATCCGTTTCCGCCATCAAAAAACATGATTCAAACACTAATTCTATGAGATTTTTTGAAATTTTTTAACTCAGATTTCAGCCACTTTTAACCATCAAGACAATTCCTCAGCTTCATATATACCAAAACAAAAAAACCAACTTGACCAAAATTTTTTAAAAAACCCAAAACAAAAAAAATACTTGACCAAAATCGGAAGGACTTGGAACCTTGCTGGAAGCTTCTAATTTATATGAATTTGGGAATGGGTTCTACCTTGTCTCCTCCTCCGTTTTGAGTTTTATGCATTTAATTTTACCTCTAATTTGCCTAGAATCTAGCGGGAAGGGTTGGAATTGCACTATTGACACTTGCCCCTATTATAAACCACTCCCCGCCGCGAGCCATTCATGACAATAAACCAATTCAGCTGTCGGGCTTGTAATTTATATGAATTTGGGAATGTGTTCTACCTTGTCTCCTCCTACGTTTTGAGTTTTTTACATTTATTTTTAGCTCTAATTTGCCTAGAATCTAGTGGGAAGGGTTGGAATTGTTGTTGACTTACAAACTGAGCACCTTTGGAGTTTTAGGAGTTTTATCACAAGTGTGAACTTACAAACTGAGTACCTTAGGAGTTTTATCACAAGTGTGAACTTACAATCTGAGTACAGAAGTTTTTTCAAGTTTTTCGGATGTAATCAAAAACTTTATTTAAATAACAAAAATCAAAAGTTTCTCCAAAAATTCCAGATTCTAGCCAGATTCTAGCCAAAAAGTCCAGACAACGCAGTTTACTCCATGCTTGTTATTTTATGTGAATTAGGAATGGGCTCTTGGGTTTTTAAGGAAAATGAGACAAAGCGTTCCAGGGAAGTTTGTACGTTACTCCATGCTTTTTTTGGGTCTGAAAGACATGTGGATGCTTCTCAATTATGTCCTTTCACGATGATACAGGACATCTTTATGGATCACAACAGGATGGTCGGGCTGAAACTTCCAGAATTCATTATGTTTTCAGGAGTAACATATTTCATTTTCGCTTTCTCAGTGCCACATCTGTCAGCGATGGGCACATGGTTTGGAATTTCAGCATTCCTAACGTTTGTCTACGTTGCGATAGCAATGATAGTATCAATCACCGATGGTATGGATGTTGCTGCATTAAAATCTCTCCGCTGCCAAAGCTTTTCAGGGTCATTTACTTTAAGAAATCGAGAGTTCCCAAAAGGTAATACTGTCTTTCTTTTGCAGGCAATTCTAGGTCGAAGGACTACCATGTCCCTGGAACGGAACAGCAGAAGGTTTTCAATATCTTGGGAGCAATCGCAGCCCTTGTCTTTGCGAATAACTCTGGCATGCTACCTGAAATTCAGGTGATGAGCACTTGATTTTTCTCAAAATTCTTAATCTCTGGTTAATCAAATTATCCCTAATTTCGAAATCAGCGGGACCTTGCAGGCTACACTGAAGCACCCAGCTATAAAAAACATGCGCAAAGCGCTTTACTTACAGTATTCCGTCGGGATGGCGATATACTACGCGGTGGCAATTATTGGATACTGGGCATATGGATCTTCTGTCTCAGATTATCTCCTTAATGACCTAAGCGGGCCAAAGTGGGCGAAAGTTCTGGCAAACACAACTGCATTTTTGCAGACTGTTGTTTCACAACACGTATATGATTTCTTCCATTTCATTGTACACAAGAGAGCATTGCAGAGAATAGTATATATATATATATAAATATAAAGTAAAAATAAATAAATATAGATGGGTTCACACACAAACTTGCACAGAAGAGAACATTGCAGACAATAGGGTATATATAGTATATATTTACTTGATCTCACTAGGCATTCATTCACACAGAAATTTCCACTCAAGAGGTGGGTGATGAACAACAAAAATCATCTTTTATTATAAACAAACTTTCATCTCTAAACTTTCACCCTATCTGTGTGCATGGTCATAAATCTTTTTTCAAGCAGAAAAAAACACTCTCTTTTCATTAAAATAAAATAAAAAGAGACTACATAGGTCATGTTTCTGTCTCTACATTATGTTTTTCTTTGTCTCTCTAGTAAAATCATAGATAAATCCTTACCCATACAATTCATCCTTCCTCATATTTTTCATCCCTGGATGGAGGGTTGTCTCAATCCTTATACTTTCTTGATATATATGTTAGGATTAGGAACCATTAAGAGAAGTGGTGGTGTCTAAAGACACCTAGTACCTATCTAATTGGTCCATTCTACAACTTGATGACTCCATAGGCCACTACACTACATATGTATGCCTAATCAAAGTCATAAGGCCTTACAACAATGCATGCTCAACATGTATGTCTAAACAGGGCTTACAACTTCACTAAACTTCAGCACCATTGACTCCATCTTCATTCTCCTCCATAAGACCATTCTCTTGCTACATCTCTAGCTTTTCTGATCTATATCTTAACCTGACCTTTCTTGCTATTTGATCTCTCTACTTATATCTTCAATCCATGCTATTTATGGGCATCCCAGTTTATCATTGTGCCTCCTTTGCTTAGATTTTCTTGCTACTGCTGCACATTTACTTGCCTATAACAAACTCCTATACCAATTAAGATCATAAAACACCCAGAGAAATAGTGGTGTCTAAAAACATAGTTGTTGGAAATCTAGATCCCACTGGTCATATGACAATTTTTTTTAGCTTTTAAATAAACTACATTACCCAAACCACCCTAACAAGATAAAACAACATTGACAAATTAACTACTAACATTTTCTTACACCGGTTGAACATCTATTAAAGTTCTAGAAGAAGATCAAATGGATTCAGGTTGAATGAAAGATCCAATTTAAAGTGAACAGATATTAAAAATATAGTGAATAGGAAATGGATTCAGGTCGAATTAATGGATCCATGCATTTTAAAAGGATCCACAGTTTAAAGTAGATATCTATTGATTTATTTTGTTAACCAGAAGGATCTTTCCACCTGAACTGTACATCATGAAAGATCTTCCCAAATTAATTCTATATTGATGTATTTTATTAACTAGAATGATCTTTCCACCTGAACTGCACATCACCTAGCTGCTCTCTGCCCAATAACCTGATGATTTGGTACTTAGGTATATATGATACATGTTAAAACTCTCAGACATGTCATCTGATGTAAGATCTGGTCATCCATTGGTTGCAGATATTTTGTGTTCCTGTGCATGAGGCTCTGGACACCAAATTTTATCGCCTGAATGAACATGAAAATTCTTTATATAACCTTTCAACTCGATTCATCCTTCGTGCATTATTTTTTGCAATCAACACGCTGTGTGCTGCCATGTTTCCTTTCCTAGGAGACTTTGTAACCCTGGTGGGCTCATTGTCGCTCATTCCATTAACATTTGTGTTTCCATCCCTAATATTCCTGAAGGTAATTCCTATTATTATCAATGCTTCTCCCTCCCTTCATACAGTTATTTCGCAGGAAATTGGGATACCTAATTGAACATCTGCTTCCATGTCTATAGCAGGTGAATCGACATAGTAGCAGTGTATGGCAGAAATCATGGCATATGTTCACTGTTGTTTTCTTTGCTCTTGTAACGTTGGCGACCACTGCATCAGCTCTTCGTTTGATAATAACGAACGCAAAAACGTACCGTTTATTTGCAGACGCTTGAAAATATCAGCATTGCAGTGAATTTGGTTTTTCTCCATCTTATCTCTGTGATGAAGCAATCGCTTGTGTTTGCAGCCTAAAGTTAAAAATGTTAGATGAAGCAATAGCTTGGGCTTGCAGGCTAGAGTTAAAAATGTTAGATGTATAATATGATACTTTAGTATTTCAGGCAGAGGTACGCGTGAAGAAAGTGTTTGTCAGGGTTGCTTCCCTGTATTTTGTAGCGTCATATCATCCTATCATTCATAGGGATAGGATTTACATATTTATTTTTAATGTTAAGTTGTAAATATTTATTCACGTTCCAAAACTTCTATAAAGATTTATAAACTGGATTAATGGATATTTACATATAAATTGGATTAGGATTAATGAATGTAAGGTATTATTATTTTTAGATTGCAGGTTTTGAGTGTTTAATGGATATGGAGCACATGCAGATTCTGGGGATATGAGCCTTTATCATGGAGATGGAGCAAAAACAATACTATACTGATTTTTTATTGGATAATTATAAAAATGTTATTTGAATTTTAAAATTCTAATTAATGAAATTATAATAAGATTAGGGAGCCGAAGATGGAAGGGACTATTAAATAATAAAATTGATAAAATTTATAATGTTATACAAATTTAATTAAAATAAAATATTAATGTAAATATTATGCTTTAACCAATTAAAATAGAGCAAAATTAAATTATGAAAAATAAATTAAAATAGTTTATGAGATAAATCCGTTAAGATATTTTTTTTTTGTGAAAAAATCACTAATTCAAAATTTTGTAAGCAAAACTGCATTTATGGTAAGTTTAGTTAAGATACTTTTTGGTGAAAAAATCACTAATTCAAAACTCTGTAGGCAAAACTCCACTCATGGTAAGTTGGTTTAGGGTAGCTGGTAATTTTAACAGCTTAGATACCCCTAGGTTGTGGTTTCTCAAGTCATCTCAAACTCACTTTACCTAATAAACATTTTTTTTTTAATATTTAAAATTGAATATTGAGATTCAATTTCAATAAGTGATAAAAAATATTAATAATATGAATAATATATGTATATATCTCATATGAAATATATAGCTTTATATATTATAAAATTAAATTAAATATTAAAATTTATTAAATTAAAATAAAATATATTTAAATAAAATTAGTGAAATTTTATAAAATAGTATGGTAAAATGAATTTATTTAATAAATAAACATAAAATATTTAAATTTAAATTTAATAAATTAAATTAATAAAAATAAAATAAAATACAAAATAAAATAAAATGAGTAAAAATAAGTAAAATACTAAAATTTAATAGATTAAAAATTTGTTCATTTAATAGATTCAGAGAGAGTAAAGTAAAATAGAGTGGAAATAAATTAAAATAAAGTAAATTAAAATAGATTAAAATAAAATATTAAAATCTATTAAACTAAAACAGAGTGAACACTTGAAAAATTCATCAAAACATTTAAGTATAATTTATGTGTTTTTTTTAATTTCTAAATTATGTTTTAAATAAAGTCATTTACTAGCTATTTATTATATTTTAAATAAAGTTATTTATTAGCTATTTTTTTTTATCTCGTTTTGTTGTAAGTTGTCTATTATTATATTTTAGTTTTGTTGTAAATTTTCTATTATTATATTTAAATTGCAATAAAATTTATTATATTGGTAACCAAATTTAATAAATTTATTTTGAGGAAGTTTAATGGATAAGTTTACTGAAAAATGAAGTGTTTTTTATTAACAAATTGGATCTTTATATTTATAGTTGGTACTAAAATATCTATGATTGGAGTGGTAGTAGTTAGAATTGAGGGTTAAATATAAAATTTACTTAGTTACATATTTCTTTAATTAAAAAAATTAAAATCAAATAATTTTTTATTATAAGCTTGAACTTCATCATGTTCAATATATATCAATTTCAGATCAAAAAGTGCCTTAACAAAACACTCCATCACAACTTATCTAAAACCTATCTAAAACTTGTGGACAAATCAAATAATATTATAATAAACTAAATTAAAACAATTTTTTTTTATTAAAATGTATTTTTATTTTTATATAATTATAATAAAAATTCAATTCAATTTAATTTTATAACTTTAAAAATATATAATAAATTGAATTTTATAAATTTAAAAATATATAATAATTTTTTTTTCAATATAATTTAATAAATTAAAATATATATAAAATAAAAATGAGTAAGACTAAATATGAAAAACCAATTAAAAATAAGTATCACATTACCATCTAAATTAAATGAAATATATATATATATATATATGTTTTAAAATTCTAATTGCAATAAAAGTCAAGGGAATTTATCATATTTTATTGGTATAATTTTAAAATAAAATTATGTATGTATTTTCTTAATCCACGCTGAATTTTTTATTTTTATTTTTATATTGTTTATTGCTTTTGGAATAATATTAGTGTGATTAGAATTTTGGATTTGTCCAAAATTTTATCTATATAAAAGTTGTGGCACACGAAGTATATAAGAAAGATTTTCATCAACAAAAAATGTATGGCTGTAAATATCTATAAAAAGCGTGATAACCCAATTCTCAAGACCCAATTCTAGCTTCTTCATGAAATGTAATGTAAATATTTTTACAAAATATGTTAAAAAAATAGGTTGAGTTAAAAGGGATACAAATTCGAGAGGTGGGGAGGTAGTTGCTTGGAATATGCAAGGTTTCCTTGTGAACTGTTATGACAACCATTAAAGGTCGGTGGGTGTGCTTTTAATAAGTTGGTTTTCTGAATTTAACAGGGTTGCAAGAAAAGTACGTAGGCCCATGTTGCTTGAGAACCATAACAAGGAAACAAGGACATGAAATTTATGAAGATGCACTGTGATGGCAACAAGGACAATGAAATTCAATCACTTCGCAAGAGAGAAAAGGGAAGGAAGAGGAAAGGAAGGGGGTTCGATTTTAAGGGAGATTGACCTCATTCACTATTTATTGAATAGAGCAACAAAAGAGAGGGAACGATAAAAGGGAGTTTTGCAAAAGAAAAGGAAGACAACAACAATAGTTCAATTGACAAGGTTGATAATAAGATGATCTCTCCCCAGTGAGGAACAATAGCCTCTTGATTCCCTGTATAGCCAGAGGGTGGAGATGGTCTTTCTCTGGAGTCCCTTGATGATTGGATTAGAGTATTGTTCCTTGGATTCCTGGAAGGAGGATCTCTGAAATATTCCTTGCTCTGTTGCTTACAGTGGATTTTGGATTCCCCAAGGTGGGTGAAACCACTGTGTTTTGTTTGAAGGGTGGATGCTCATTTCTTTGGATTCACTTGACATTATAGGGTGGAGAAAGCTGACCTCTGGATCCCCTGTGTGTTCCTGAGTAAAGGAGAAGCTTTTGGATTCCCCGTGTATTGATTGGCTATCCTCGGATAACTGGATGGTGGAGGTAGTGGGCCTATGGATTTTGTGTGCCTTGTTTAATTGCTGAGTGGTTGGTGGGTGGAGGAAGGAGGTCCTCTAGATTCCCTGTTTTAGTTGGCAGTTGGTGTTTTAACCTTTGAGAGAGAGCCCTTAGTCTCCAGAATCTGTCTTGGGGGTGACAACTGCAAGTGAGCCTTAGTTGCAACTATCTAATGTTGGGTGGAGAGTCACTGTCCTTGACTCAGTTTCCCTAAAAGTTTACAAGATAAGTGCTCTTTCTATTTGCTTAAATGATATGAATATATATTGCATATCTGGTTTGAAATGGTGTTGCAGAGCAAGAATCATGATTGCATTCTAACATTAAGCAATGAATAGTATATTGTGTAATGATTTTTTACATGATGAAAAGTATTATGATTCATTCCTGAGTTAAAATGGTGTAATGTATGAAATGCTTGATTGTGTTGTTAATAACACACAAACAATATACTATGCAAAGTTTAAAGACATTGAAAAGAGATATAAGAATCTAAACTAACACATGACAATAAGTGACATAAGTACTTCTTTCATTACATTTGATGGTTACATTAAAGACCACCTGTTTGGCAAGGTCTATGGATAATGTTTTGAAGGTGATATTTACAAGCCCTTTTTGTTGTAGTTATGAAGCATTGGGACAATGCTGAGTGTATCCTTCCTTTTTAACATTAATAATACGTGATTTTACATAAGGGGATTGATAGCATGCTGTCATAAATGCCCTGGTGTCGGGTTTGCATCTTCACAGGACCAAGACTTTTTCCACAAGATTTATGTGCATGCTTGAGCAGGGCACAACATCATAGGAGGAATTAACTTGCATTGCATGGTGGTTGATCCTCCTTAGGCTAGAGACCTAGAACTGTGGAGTATTTCAACATTTTGGGGATTTGGCTGCTTGTTTCCTGAATGACTAATAATAGCCATGTCGGTTTAAGGTGTTAGCATCTCATCTAGGAGGCATGGTTGCATGTCACTGCTAGTGGCCAAATGCCCCTGGGACCCTTAATAAGGGCAGGCTTGCTTGTAGGGTTGCAATGAATCTCATGGTGCTCCCTGGCGTGTGGTAGGAGAGTTGGAGGCCCTTAAGGAGTCCACTGCAAGTCCTTAGCTTGGGGTGGCCAAAAGGCCACTAGTGTCGTTAAGGGTGGAATTCCCTATCCCTAAGTAGGGGATGCTTAAAGGATGAGAACTTACTCATTGTGCACCGATCCATGAGGCACATGCCCGTATTTAAATCCTCAAAAGGATATTCCCATCCCTTCAAGAAATTCCAATTTTCGTGTGGCCTTTATGGCGCCTCATGAATCCCGTGGACTTGGGAAGAGTGGCTCTAGCATAATCTTATGAGGGATAACACCAACATGTTCATTAGTAAGCCATAGCGGCCATAACTAAACATTGACGCAGATCCAAACGTTTGAAGAGCCATTGTAGCCACTCCATTGATGAAGTTACTGACGAATGATGATGGGCACTGAAAGGGAGTAAACCCTGATGATAAAAACTAGAGTTAAGATCAAGTGAAGTTATCATGATCTTGCAATACCTCATTAAATGGGCCATGGTGAATTTTTGAGCAGCGTTGCAGCGAAGGTAGGCAGGGACTTAAACTTGTATTTTAATCAAATAAATCTTATCCTTCAATCTAAGGAAAAACCTAGCTATTGACACCTTAGATTGGACGCCCAGTTTCGGCCCCATCGCTATTGGGCGAAGAAGGGGGGATGTGGCCCAGAGGAAACACCTCAGAGGTTTGTTTTTGCAGCATAAAGGAATGGTAGGGCTAATTGGGCACTGGGCCAACTAAGATCACAACTTGGAGGTGGGGAGCGTTTCCATTAGTCGGAGTGAAGCCCACCATATAGCTCATCCCGTCGGCCATTACCTTATAAGTTTGAAGGGGAGGTTGCTTCGAAGTGCCAAGATGGCAAGGGTCGAGATGACATGTCCCAAAGGTGCACAAAGGAGTAGACAAGAGGGATAGTCGGGAGGCTAGGACTCAAGTGAAGTTTCTTAGAGGGTACCGCCCTAGATGGTTAAAAGGGGTAGGCGAGGGGAGTCGCTGGGATGGAAGGGATCGAGATGACGTGTCTTGAAGGCCCCACCCTGGAGGTATAAGGGAGAGAAACAAACGAGAGCATATGTATGACTCGACACAGGATGTCATGGCACTCTAACCTCGTGGCTAACTGGAAGCAAGGGTGTGCGGAGATATGAGCCAATGATCTACATGTCCTAGACGTTCCAAACTGGAGGTGCAAAGAGGATTAGTAGAGGAGGGCATTGAGATAATGGGACCAGGGCAATGTGGCTGACTGGTGCAAGGTGGAAAGGTCGAAGAGATGGAGCCCAAGCACCCATGATTTGTGATGAAAGGAAAAGGTTTTGATCCCTAAATATATATTCCCACGCAATGTTACCGTGGGTGGAGCATAGTCCTAATGGACAGTGGAAATCACCAGAGATATGAAAACGAAGTTGGTATTGTGACAACCCCCCGTGTGATGTCAGCAAGGAGGAGGGTGAGGGTGGCACAACATTGGAAATAAGAAGAATTGACTTGAGAAAAGTTCAGGAAAGAGAGAAGGTAAGCATCTAGCCCTTGCAAATAGAATTTAGCAGAAAGCTAATTTTGCTGCTAAGGGAGATGTTCAACGGTGAACATCCGAGCAACATAAGCTTGAAGCTAAGGAGAGAATTGACTTAAGAAAAGTTCAGGAAAGAGAGAAGGTAAGCATATAGCCCCTATAAATCAACTTTAGCAGAAATCTAATTTTTCTGCTACGGGAAATGTGCAACAACCAACATCTGGGAAACACAAGTTTGAAGCTAGAGAGAAATTGAAGTGCTCGACACGTGGTTAAAACCACTAGAAAAGGGACTTCCCACACTAGAAAAATGCTGGAGTAAAGCTTTATAATGCCCAAGAAGCTCACACTGTGGGTGATGTTGCTAAAGATTTGCCCATATTTTATGTAGCTGTAGAAATCGCCAAGCAAATCACCAGGAATCCATCATCGAGATGGAAGGTAAGTTATGTAATCAAATTGTCTCTATTCTAATTGATCGACATTCTAACTACAACTATGTCAACCCATAACTTGTTGGAAAGTGAAATTTGGTCAGGGAATTGCACGAAGAACCACGGTTGGTTCAATCAGCAACTGGAATGAAAAGAAAAATTCATTATTGAGTGAGATCATGTGAATTTGATCTCAGTGGCATGCCCACAACAACCCATTTGAACTTGTTTCCATTAGGTGCATACAACATATTATTGGGCATGGATTGGTTATACTCTCACATGACCAAAGTTGATTGTTATGAAAAAACAATTGAATGCTTGGATGAGGCTGGAGAAAGGAGTTTTGCAAGGCAGGAGCAAGCTTACTTCAGTAAGGCTGATCATGGCTATGTAAGCCAAGCGCAACAACAGAAAGGGGTGCATGTTGCTTGCAGTGAAAATCTTAAGTGATGTGAAGTATGGCAATGATACTGGGAATGAGGAAAGTGAACTGTTAAAAAGGTACCCAATTTTGCAGTAGTATGCATACGTGTTTCCAGTGGAGGTTCCTAAGTTACCTCTTCATAGAGAGGTAGATTTAACTATTGATTTGGTACCTAGAGCTACATCAACATCTAAGGAACCATACAAGATGAGTACCCCTAAGTCGGTTAAGCTAAAGTTGTAGCTAAAGGAGATGCTAGACAAGGGATACATAAGGCCAAGTGTGGCACCATGGGGAGCTCCAGTAGCCTTTGTAAAGAAGGATGGAACCCTTAGATTATGAACTGATTACAGGTAACTAAACAAGGTAACCATAAAGAATAGGTACCCATTTCCAAGTATAGATGATTTATTTGATGAGTTTAGGGGAGTAACAGTCTTCCCCAAGATTGAATTGAGGTTAGGATATCTCCAAGTAAGGATGAAGGAGGAGGAAATTCATAAAAATTCTTTCCGGACAAGGTATGGACACTATGAGTTTGTAGTGGTACTCTTTGGGCTTACTAATGCCCCTGCGACGTTCATGTGCTTAATGAACAATGTGTTGCGTCCTTATTTGGACAAGTTTTTCATTGTATCTGTTGATGACATATCAATATACTCAAAGACTGAGGAACAACATGAAAAACATTTGGTTGAAGTACTATAGTTGCTGAGGAATCACAAGCCCTATGACAAGCTTAACAAGTGTGATTTCTTTCAGTCAAAGATACATTATTTGGGTCATATTGTCTCCAAGGATGGGATCAATTAATCTAGAGAAGATCAAAACTATAATGGAGTGGCTAACCTTAAAGAATGTGAGTGAGATCAGATCATTCATGGGATTGGTAGGTTGTTATAGGAGGTTTATTAGAAATTTCTCCAAGAAGGGCCATCCAGTCATAGACTTGCAGAGAAAAGGAAAGAAATTTGAGTGGAAAACTAAGTGTGCAATAAGATTTGAGCAATTGAAATAGTTTCTCACAAATGCACCGGTGTTGAGGATTGCAAATCTTGAAAAGGATTTTGTGGTGTGCACAGATGCCTATAAGGAATGGCTCATTGGAGTCTTGATGTAGGAAGGACAGGTGCTGTGTTATGAGCCAAGGAAACTGAATGAGCATGAGGTGAATTATGTAACTCATGATCTAGATTTAACTGTAATCATTCATGCATTGAAGATGTGGAGGCATTACCTCCTTGGAAGGAAATTTACACTTGTGACAGACCATAGTGGGTTCAAGTATTTAATTGAGAAATCCAAGTTGAACACAAGATAGGCTATATGGTTGGCCATACTTAGCGAGTTTGACTTTGAAATTAAGTACATTGAGGGCAAAGAAAATAGGGTTGCTGATGCACTTAGTAAGAGGATTCAAGCGATCACTTGGCAACCATAAGCTCTTATAAAATGGACATGGTGGAAAGGGTCAAGAATGCGTGAAAACATGATGAAAAATATCAGCAATTGAGAGAAAAGTTTCTACAAGATGGTGGGAGTGAGGAATATGATCTCACTAATGATAACCTAATTAGGTTCCAATCAGAAATTGTGTGCCAAATAATGATAAATTATGTTGACACCTAATCTTCATGATTGGGTGAATTTATGTAAATAATTAAATTAGGAATGTGAACAGTCATCGGGAGATGAACTGAACAATCACTCCCTATTGTATATAACAAAGACCTACCTAATGGAATAAAATGAATCAGTTTTTCTGCCTAATGGAGTTACTGCCTGGCCTGACATGGTATCAGAGCTAGCTCCTTTTTTAGCTCTCATGCTCCTTGTAACTCCTCTGTCTGTCTGCCATATTCCTTTTACCTAGCTCTCTGTCAGCTAGAAGGTGTCTGTCCATGAATGTTTGATGATTTGCCAAATTCCATTTATAAAACCTGCGCCCTGCTCTTCTGAAGCGCTGTCCTGTCCAACGCTATCCATACTGTCCAGACAGAAGCGTTGTACGTTAAATTTTTTTGTGAATGGCCCTGACATGGGAACGTTTGCGCTGCCATCCTGGTTTGAAACGTTTGCGTTGTCTTTGTGAATGGTCTGACATAGTATTCCATGCTGATTTGTGAAGGTCCTGACAGTATTGGTATCAACGCTGCCTGACGGTATTGGATGAAACACTGTGATTGAACGCTGTTCATTCCTTACGCCCCGCCTGTCTTTGAGATCTTTCTTGCATGGAAACTAATCTTACCAGTAGCCACATTTCCTGTTTTGCGTTTTTTTGAAATGGGGGCGACGTTTGGTTGGGGTACATTCACTGATTCTTCTTCTTCAATGGAATGAATGGTTTTCCCTCTGCTTGTAGACAGGCGTGCCCTCTTCGTCTTCATCCTGCATAGGCTCTCTGTTAAAAAATTAACCCCTTTGTTTAGATTGGACAGCGCAATTTTTTGTGTGTCTTTGTGCAGAAAAAATACGAGCGACGAAGGTCGACTAGGGTTTGAGTGTGTCTTTGAAATGCCAGACTGGACACCGATTCAGTGAAATGCCCATCGTATTTACTGCTTCCTCAAGAATTTCATTTCGTTGAGCGGTAAGGATATCACCTACTGTGTAATGATAATGCCTTGATTCGACCTCTGTTCGGAATCGACTAGAATTTGCTTACTCAATGGCCCTTCAATTCAGCCCTGCAAACTTCAATTTTCGCCTGCCTGGATGCACATCAGAGATAATGTCTGCTCGGCTTGCTCTTTATGTTTGATGTTACTGGCTCCTGATTCCAAACTAATCCCAAGGACTTAAACTGTGAATGCGGCTTAACTACGCATTTTTCTTCCTCGCATACATGCTAAGACCCTGGTTTGAATTTTTGCTTGAGCGCCCTATGTCAGGGATGTTGGGTGTAACCCTAGACCACCCAAATCTCTCTTTCAGTCGACGTTTGTTGGGCAGCGAGGTATAATGTTTGTAATATTTGAAAATACATACATATGTATCACACCATAGTGTTGGTTTCATAAAGCTATTTTCAAAGTGACTAACATAGTTAATGCCCCTGCGTTTGACTGTGTTTAATATATTGTTTGAGGCCAGAATACATTTTGATATCAGAATCAATTTTCTTTTAGTAGCAGAAGTATTTTTACACCTCTTGGGTTTTACAATGCATTCAATCATATCTATGGTGGGAATAGTTCTCACTGGCAAGGAGAACTATCCTGAATGGTCCCGGATGATAAAACACACCCTCATCTTCAATGAGTTGTGGAAAGGAGTGTGTGTCGAAGAAGGAGACAATGACCCAGTACAGCCTACCTCAAACAAAGAGCTCGTCATTTTGGAAAACAAGAACAGCAAAGCCTATGCATTAATCGCAGCATCTGTAAATGAAGAGGTGAGTCACCATATTTCGTCATATTCAACTGCCTTTGAAGCCTTACAAAAGCTGAAAGAACTCTATGACTCACATTCTGCACTTGAAGTTGTTCAACTCATGATTAAACTCTTCACTCTTGAACTGCAAAATAATGATCCTCTTGCTCTTGCATCTGAAGTAAAATCTATAATGCATGATATCAATTCCACTAAGGTTGAGTTGGATATCCCTCTTATTGCTTTTCTCAAGGCACTTTATCCTACTTAATCCAATTATATTGAGTCTTTGCAAGCAAATGGCAATCTCAAAGATATAACCTTTGACTCTCTTGTGAAAAAGTTTGCTGAAAGAGAGAAAGCTTTTGGAAAGAAGACAGCCCCTGAATCTTCTGAAGAGATTGTGTGCCTTGCTCATAAAGAAAAGCATCCTGCTCAAGATTCTACAAGAGGAAGAGGTGGACGAAGAGGAAGAGGAAGATATTTCAGAGGCAGGGGGGGCAGACATTCTCAAGGAGAAAAGGCAGATTTTCACTGCATTCGCTACAAAAGAAATGGATCACATGATGCCTCTACATGCAAGCTACCATGGGACAAAATTGAGCAGAAAAGAAACCAACAGAAAGGTAAAGCTGATGATACAGACAAAGGTAAAGCACCTGAATCCGCTCACTATGTTGAGGCACAATGTAACATTGGAGTAAATGAAGATTTGTTTAATGCTTCACTTGCTTCATGGAAAAATGACTGGTTGCTTGATTCAGGAGCAACCTGCCACATGACTCATAGAAAATATTTTTTTGAAGATTTCACTGACAATGTTGATGGAGCAGTATACTTTACATATCAATAAAAAATCAAGCCATCAGGGCTTGGCACAATCAGGCTTAATCTGCTTGGTCTTCCAGACTTTCTTCTGGATCATGTTCTATATCTCCCACAACTCAAGAGAAACTTGCTGTCCTTGGTCCACATCCGCCAGCAAGGTCACTCCATTCATATGTTTGATGGCAAGCTTGAGGTAAGAAAAGCATCTGACCACTCACTTGTCATGAGGGGAATAGAAGAAGAAAGGCTTCTCAAACTGCAAGGAACCTCTGCTCACGCACAACATTTCTCATATATTTCTCATCATGAAGAAGGTACACTTCCATCAAGTTTATTATGGCATGCTAGATTCGGACATTTAAACTATGGCATTCTCTGCTTATTGAAGAAAAATGGTGTTGCTGGTTTGCCTACAATTCCTAGGAAACTTAAGCAATATGATGCTTGCATTCTAGGAAAGCATAGCAACAATATTTTCATGATTCACATTCAAGAGCACATAGGAAGCTTGAACTCATTCATTCAGATTTATGTGGTCCAATGCCTGTTCCTTCTGCAAATGGAAATAAATATATCATGACATTTATTGATGACTACACCAGAATGTGTTGGGTTTATTTATTGAAGAACAAATCTGATGCTTTTCAAACATTCAAGAATTTTCATAAATGGATTGAAAATGATGCACAATCTCATATTGGTTCTATTCGCACTGATAATGGAAAAGAATACACATCAAATGAATTTGAAAACTATCTTCGCCAACATGGGATCAAACATCAAACAACTGTGCCTTATAATCCCCAACATAATGGTGTAGCTGAAAGAATGAATAGAACATTCTTGAATATGGTACGATCCATGCTTTTCTTCAAAAATGTAAAGATAATGTTTTGGGCTGATGCTGTTGTATGTGCTGCATATATAAAGAATAGATGTCCATCTAATGCTATAAGAAACAATACTCCTTATGAATTGTGGTATGGACATGTTCGGTAAAACATCTCAGGGTCTTTGGTTCCACCTATTATGCTTTGATACCAAAGGTACATAGAAACAAACTTGGTGCTAGAAGTCATAAGTGTATCTTCCTGGGGTATTCAAACACCTCCAAAGCATACCGACTCTATGATGAAGTAAATAAAAAGTTTGTTGTATCTAGAGATGTAATTTTTCTTGAATCATCCAAAACTGTCAATGTTGTTGAGCGGTAACTTCATCGCTTGGATAAATTCGCAAAAACAAAATCATTTCAAGAATTTGATAATCAGATTCTACATCTTGAAGGGGGGATTCCTATACTAGATCAACATGTGGAATCTTCTTCTGAAGAACACTCTCCCCCGCATGAAAATCCAACAACGGATGATGCTTTAAGTGATGTAATTGATAGAATTGGGAGACTCAATCTTGATTTAGTCCCAACTCAATCAACAGAGCAGCCTGGACCATCTCAGAAAGGTCCCCCAAAGTGGCTGACGAAGACACTTGAAAGTGTTCATCCTGATGAAATTGGAAAAACAGGAACCAGAAATTCAAACCGAAAAAATGGAGGTGATGTAGATGACTCTAATTCACCTGTTGATATGGATGCTTCCTATGATTGTGAATTGAACTTGTCTACAGATTTTGAACCAACTTCCTTCAAAGAAGCTGCTTCTCATGATGAATGGAAAGAAGCAATGCAAAAGGAGTATGATTCCCTCATAAAGAACGCCACTTGGAAACTGGTTGATCCTCCATTTGGAACCAAACCAATTGGCTGCAAGTGGGTCTACAAGAACAAGTATAAAGCTGATGGCTCACTTGACAAGCACAAAGCTAGGCTTGTGGAAAAAGGTTTTGCACAGAAGGAAGGGGTCGATTATGAAGAGACTTTTGCCCCCACAGCAAAATGGGCCACCATCTGGACACTCTTTGCACTAGCAGCTTAGAACGGTTGGAAAGTCCATCAAATGGATGTAAGAACTGCTTTCTTGAATGATCTAAAAGAGAATGTTTTTATGTCCCAGCCTTAAGGATTTGCTGTGAAAGGACATGAACATAAAGTATGCAAACTTTTGAAGTCCTTGTATGGCCTCAAACAAGCACTGCGAGACTGGTATGAAAAACTAACTGAGCATCTTCTGAAACTCAATTTTAATCATTTTGATCTTGATGATGCAACTTTATTTGTCAAGAAAGTTGGCAAAACAGTTGTATATCTTGTGGTATATGTAGATGATCTTTTAATGACAGGGAACAATGAAAGCTACATTGCATCCATAAAGAAGGAATTGGGAAAAAGTTTTGAAATGACTAATTTGGGCTATGTTCATTACTATCTTGGCATTGAAGTAACCCAACATCCAAAGTCCATATTTCTTTCTCAAAAGAAATACATTGGAGATTTGTTGAACAGGTTTGGCATGACAGAGTGCAATCCTCTTACTACTCCAATGGAACAAAACTTGAAGCTCACATCTATTGAAGGAAAGGAATTTGAGGATGCAACAAAGTATAGACAGCTTGTAGGAAGTCTCAACTACCTAACTACCACCAGACCAGACATTTCATTTGCTATTGGAATCCTCTCCAGGTTTATGCAAAAGCCTTGTGAGGGACATTGGTCTGCTGCAAAAAGAGTTCTAAAGTACTTGAAGGGAACTCAAGACTTTGGAATCAAGTACACACAGGTGGATGACTTCAGCTTGATCGGATACTCTGATTTAGACTTCGATGGAGACAAAGAAACTGGGGTATCTACTTCAGGATATGCTATGAGTCTTGGATCAGGAGCTGTCTCCTGGAGATCACGCAAACAATTAGTTCCAGCAGATTCCACAACAGAAGTAGAATACGTGGCAGCAGCTGAAGCAGCAAAAGAAATTGTGTGGCTCAGGAAAATTCTTGAAGATTTGCAGGTAAAACAAGTACAATCAACTCCACTCATGATTGACAACACCTCTGCAATAAAGTTGGCCAAGAACCCAAAGTTCCATGATCGAACAAAGCAAATCAATACTAAATATCATCTGATTCAACATCATGTTGAGGCCAAAACAATCCATCTCTGTCATTGTTCCACAAATGAGCAAATTGCAGACATCTTCACCAAAGCACTTGGAAGGGAAAAGCTTGAACGATTCAGAATGATGGTTGGACTCACCAACATCCCTTCAGATTAAGGGGGGGAATGTTGACACCTAATCTTCATGATTGGGTGAATTTATGTAAATAATTAAATTAGGAATGTGAACAGTCATCGGGAGATGAATTGAACAATCACTCCCTATTGTATATAACAAAGACCTACCCAATGGAATAAAATGAATCACTTTTTCTGCGTAATGGAGTTATTGCCTGGCCTGACAAAATAAAGAGGCTCATAATGGGAGAGTTCCATGTAAAGCCATATTCGAGCCACCTAGGGTACCAAAAGACCCTCACAACCATTGAAAAGTTCTATTGTTTTCCAAATTTGAAGAAAGAAATGGAAAATTTTGTGGTTAAATGCATAGAATATAAATAGGTAAAGGCTGAATACAAGCATCCAACAATATTATTGCAGCCCATTCCCATTCCAGAATGGAAATGGGAGGTAATTTCTATGGATTTCATCATAGATTTTCCTAGAACCTCTAGGCAACATGATGCTCTCATGGTGGTGATCGACAAGTTAAGAAAGCTGGCTCATTTTGTGGCAGTCAAGTCCACTAATTCTGCTAGTGAAGTGGCACACATATTCATAAAGGAGATTGTGATACTACATGCAATCCCAAATAAAATTATTTTAGACTGAGATGTTAGGTTCAATTCAAGATTTTGGAAGGAATTGTTTGTAGGTTTAGGGAAAAAATTGGCATTCAATACAACATATCATCCATAGAGATATGAGAAAACAAAGAAGACAAATAGGATCCTTGAAGGCATGTTGAGGATGTATGTGATGCATTAGCCAAGGAGGTGGGAGGAATATCTTCAACTTGTAGAGTTTGCATACAACAATGGATAGCAAGAATCTATAAAGATTTGTCCGTTTGAGGCACTGTATGGGAAGATTTGCAATGCTCCTATTAGCCAGAGTGATCCAATGAACAAAGTGCATATTGGGCTTGCACGCTCAAGGAAATGGAGCAACAAATTCAAATCATCAGGCATAATTTGAAGGTGGCACAAGATAGGAAAAATATCTATGGAGATAAGCATATGATGCATAAAGAGTTCCAAGTTGGGGAACATATGTATTTAAGAATCAAACCCAAGAAGAGTTCCTTAAGGATTGGGTCATGTGCCAAATTGGCACCATGGTATTGTGGGCCTTTTTAGATCCTTAAAAGGATTGGACTAGTGGCCTATAGGTTGGATTTACCTCCATCAATTAAAGTTCATGATGTTTTCCATGTTTCTTTGCTTAAAATATATGTACAAGATTATAATCATATGATTGATTGGTATATGCTACAAGTGGAACTAAAGGGAGACTTCCAACCGATCCATTGTGCATTTTATACCGGAGGAGTCTCATGCTCCAGAATTGAGCCATAGAGCAAGTCAAAGTGCAGTGGAAGCACTTTGGGCCCGAGGAAGCCACTTGGGAAATGACTGATGCCATGAAGGCTACATATCCATTTTTGGTTGTTGGTTGAAGAAAATGTGTATATAATTGTAAATACTGTATAGATATGTACATATAAATCTCCACAAAATAATATGTGTGTATATTATGTTTCTTTTGTTGCATATGAGCAGAAGAACACCGAGGGTAGTGTTCCCTTAAGGGGGAGGAGTTTGTGACAACCCAAACCCGGTTTCCTCATGAAATGAAATGTAAATATTTTTACAAAATATGTTAAAAAATGGGTTGACTCAAAAGGGACACAAATTCTAGAGGTTGGGGAGGCTGCTTGCTTGGAATATGCAAGGTTTCCTTGTGTTGGAAATATGAACTATTATGACAACCATTAAATGACTATGGGTGTACTTTTAATAAGCTATTTTTCTGAATTTAATGGGGTTGCAAGAGAAGTACGTAGGTCCATGTCGCTTGAGAACCACAACAAGGTAGCAATGACAAGAAATTTATGAAGATGGACTATGTTGGCACTAAGGATAGTGAAAGTCAATCACTACACAAGAGAGAAAACAAAAGGAAGAGGAAAGGAAGGGGGTTTGAATTCTAGGGAGTTTGACCTCATTCACCATTCAAAAAATAAAGAAACATAAGAGAGGGAATGCAAAAATGGAGTTTTGTATAAGACAAGGAAGATACTGGCAATAGTTTAGTTGGAAAGGTTGACAATAAGATGATCTCTCCTTGGTGATGAACAATGAAATATTGATTCCCTGTATAGCCAGAGGGTGGAGATGTTCTTTCTATGGAATCCCTTGATGGTTGGGTGGAGGATTGTTCCTTGGATTCCTAGAAGGAGGTTTTCTGAAATCTTCCTTGTTGTATTGCTTATAATGGATTCTGGTTTCCCCAAGGTGGGTGGAACCACTATGTTTTGTTTGAAAGGTGGAGGCTCATTTATCCAGATTACATTGACATTCTAGGGTGGAGGCAGCTGACCTTTGGATCCCCTTTGTGTTCCTGGGTGGAGAAGGAGCTTTTGAATTCCTTGTGTATTGATTGGCTATCCTTGGATAGCTGGAAGGTGTAGGCAATAGGACACTGGATTCCCTATGCATTGTCTAACTACTGAGTGGTTGGTGGGTAGTGGAAGGAGGTCCTCTAGATTCCATGTTTTTGCTGGCAGTTGGTGTTTTAACCTTTAATAAAGACTTCTCAGTCTCTAAAATATGTCTCGGGGGTGACAGTTGCAAGTGAACCTTGGCTGCAACTATCTATGTTTGGGTGGAGAGTCATAGTCCTTGACTCAGTTTCCTTGAAAGTTTACAAGATAAGTGCTCTTTTTTATTTTCTTAAATGAGATGAATGTATATTTCATATCTAGTTTGAAATGGTGTTGCAAATCAAGAATCATTATTACATTCTAACATTAAGCAATGAATAGTATATTGTGCAATGTCTTTACATGATGAAAAGGATTATGTTGCATTCTTGAGTTAAAATTTTGTACTGTATGAAACGTTTGACTGTGTTGTTAATAACACACAAACAATATAATCTGCAAAGTTTAAAGGCATCGAAAAGAGCTCTACGAATCTAAACTAACACTTGAAAATAGTTGACATAAACACTTCTTTCATTACAATTTGATGGTTACATTAAAGACCACCTGTTTGACAAGGTCTATGGATAATGTGCTAGTTACAAGCCCTTGTTATTTATGTTATGAAGCATTGGGATAATGTTGAGTCTATCCTTCCTTTTTAACATTAATAAGCTACGATTTTACATAAGGGGATTGATATTCTGCTGTTATAAATGCCCTAGTGTTGGGTCTGCATCTTCATAAGACCGAGACTTGGTCCACGAGATTTACATGCACACTTGAGCAAGGCACATCATCATAGGAGGAAATGAATTGCATTGCATGGTGGTTGATCCTCCTTAGGTTGGAGACCTTGACCTATGGAGTATTTCAACATTGTGGGGATGTGGATGCTTATTTCCTAGATGGATAATAGTAGCCATGTCGATTTAAGGTGTTAGCATCTCATCCATGAGGGATGGTTTCACGTCATCGCTAGTATCCAAATGCCCCTGAGACCCTTAATAAGGGAAGTCTTTCTTGTAGGGTTTCGTTGAACCACATGGTGCTCCCTAGCATGTGGAAGGAGAGATGGATGCCCTTCAGGAGTTCACTGCAAGTACCTAGCTGTGGGTAGCCAAAAGACCACCAGTGCCATCATGCATGGAATTCCCTGTCCCTAAGTAGGGGATGCTTAAAGACCAGGAACTTACCCATTCTGTATCGGTCCATGAGGCACATACCGGTATTAAAATCCTCAAATGGATTTCCCCATCCCTTTGAAGAATTCTTATCTTCATGTGGCCTTCATGGTGCCTCATGAATCCCGTGGACTCAGTAAGAGTGGCTCTACCATAAGCTTAAGATGGATAGCACCAACCAATGCTTTAGTGAGCCATAGAGGCCATAACTAAATGCTGACACAAATATAGACATTTGCAGAGCCATTGTAGGAACTCCATGGACAAAGTGGCTTGCGAATGGGTATGGCTATCGAAAGGGTGTAAACACCGATGATAACCACCAGAGTTAAGATCAAGCGAAGTGATCATGATATTACAGTACCTATTTAAATGGGCCATGAAAAAGTTCTAAGAAGCATTACAACAAAGGTGGGCGGGGACTTAAACTTATAGTTTAATCAAATAAATCTTATCCTCCATTCTAAGGAAAAATCTAGTCGTGGATGCTCTAAATTAGACGCCTAGATTTGGCCCCATCACTATTGGGTGAAGAAGGAGTGACGTGGCATGAAGGCAACACCCCGGAGGTTTGTTTTTGTAGCATAAAGGAATGGCAAGGCTGAATGGGCACCATGCCAACTAGGTCACAACTTGGAGGTGGGGAGTGTTTCCATTAGATATAACAGATCCCACCATAAAACTCATTCGATCATCCATTACCCCGTAAGTTTGAAGGGGAGGTTGCTTTGAAGTGCGAGGATGACAGGGGTTGAGATGACATGTCCCAGAGGTCCCACCCCGACGACACACAAAGGAGTAGATGAGAGGGATCAACGAGAGGTCAGGACCGAGATGACATGTACCAGAGGGTCCCATCCTGGATGGTGAAAAAGGGGTAGCCGAGGGGAGTCGCCGAGATGGTAGGGATCAGGATGACATGTGCTGGAGGCCACACCTTAGAGGTATACGGGAGAGTAGCAAACAAGAGCAGAGGGATGACTCGACATGGGATGCCATGCCAATGTAACCTCATGGGCCAAACGAAAGCAAGGCTGTGAGGAGATATGGCCTACTGATCCATGTGTACCAGAGGTTCCATCTTGGAGGTTCAAAGAGGATCAGTAAAGGAGGATTCCAGGATAATGGGACTGGGGCGATGTGGTGAGTCGGTACAGGGGGGAATGGTCAAAGAGATGGGGCCCAAAATATTGTAATATGTGATGAAAGGAAGAGGTTTTCAGCCCTAAATCTATATGTCCATGCGTTGTGATCGTGGGCGGAGCGTAGTCCCAATGGTCGGTGGAAATCACTAGAGATCTGATGGTGGAGGTGGTATTGCGACCCCCATGTAACATCAGTAGGGAGGAAGGGGATGGTGGTACAATTTCTGTGGGTTGTTGGATGAGAAAAGGCATCATGGACCATTGGATGGGAGCCCCGAAACCTTCGATTGGAACTGTGATTGCTACAAGGTGCTTTTCTATTGACGGTCAGGCACAATGACCCAACACAATCCCATTGCAAGCCATCAATCTCCTTGCGTTAGATGTGACGATTAGATTAGTTGATGACGGTGGGGACTGCCAGGGCGTAGTGGAAAATGTGGTTATATGTATGTATAATAATTAATATATACATACACGTTATATATATATCTATATATATATATATATATATATATATATATATATATATATATATATATATATATATATATATATATATATATATATATATATATATAGGTATGTATGTATTTAGATATGTATATAGATAATAACAATTTTTTATAGAAATTATCCCATTCTTCTAACAACATAAGAGGAGTTGGATTAGTAGTTGCCATCCCACCAGGGTGAAGCGATGGGGTGTCTTACAAGAAGCAATATTGCTTAAGTACACATACCCTTTTGAACAAGATAAGGACATAAATATTCATAAGAAGCAAGATTTTTTTAGTAAACATATCCTTTTGAACACAGTAAGGACAAAATATTATAAATTATACGTAGCTATACAAGTACTAAGAGATCAAACAAAGGCTTTTGACATAGCTAAGATCGAGTTCCAATATAACAAATTTGGGTGTAAACGAAAACCTATTCCTTGAAATATGAAGGCAGAGGAATTGAAGGAGTTTGAAGTGATGTAGAGGACTCCCCGAGGAGATGAATTAGGATAATGGAGGAGAGGAGGTTATGAATTTGGGTTCATTATGACAAAGGAACCTATCATAAGGGCTTCATTCACAAAAATAACAAGCTTAATAAATGTAGCCTCCAAGTTATCTACGCCCCT